>ML376888.1:18009-98009 GCA_005239525.1 Nicotiana knightiana
AAGTGATGATTCTAGTCAAGATGAGGTATTCAAGGATTTGTTAACTCTGCCATTGAGTATGAATTTCTGCACATTTCCTCCGTTTGTGGTGGTATCGTCAGCATTATAGCAGGGTGTATGTATATTTTTTATGAGGTGCATTGGGAGCAAAAGATTCGTGAATTTTGGCTATTAAGGTTCAGGGAGCTTCATTGTGGTCAGATAATGGGTTATGTGGCGCATGGTGCCAATTCAGCAAGGGTATGCAATCATGATCTGGTATATCGTGTGGTAGTTGATACGGTGTTTATATGTTGGAACTAGGCCTGGCAGAGAAATTTCAGGTGTTTGAATGAATTCTGAGCTTATTATATGGATAAAATAAGAAATCTTCGGATTTGATCAAGCTAACGTGCTCAACTAGGTTGTGGCAGCACGGGAAGGTGCTCAGGGTGTTAAGCAATGGTTTCAGATAACTCCAGCGTAGTTCTTTGCACGTTCGAGGACGAACATCTGTTTAAGTGGGGGAGAATGTAATGACCCGACCGGTCGTTTTGAGCTCTAGCGCGTTGTTCAGCAGTTTGAGGCCGTGAGTAGCTTCGTTTTAGGTATTATGACCCGTGGGCGTGGTCAGAGTTCGGGAAGCTTAGAGTTGGTTTGGAATGAAAATTCTCATTTCAGAAACCTTAAGTTGGAAGAATCAACTAAGATGGGAATTTTGAGTAAACGACCTCCGAATCAGGATTTGAAGGTTCCAGCAGGTTCGTATGATGATTTCGGACTTGGGCGTATGTTCGGATCGGGTTTTGGATAACCCGGGAGCGTTTCGGTGCATATTGTGGAAGTTAGCATTTTAGAAGGATTTCATGAGTTTGGGCTTGAAGTGCATCTCAGGGTTATTGATGACCGTTTGGGATTACGAGTCTGGGAATAGCTTCATGTGGTGATTCTGGAGTTGGGAGCACGATCGGAAGTGAATTTGGATGTCCGTAGGTCATTTTGAAGTCATTTGGCTAAAGATAGAAATTTGAACGTTTTTGAGAAATCTGACCGGAAGTGGAAGTTTTGATATCGAGATCAGAATGAGATTCCGGAAGTTGGAGCAGGTCCGTAACGTTGAATATGTCTTGTGCGCAAAATTTGAGGTCAATCGGACGTGATTTGATAGGTTTCGGCATCTGATGTAGAAGTTGGAAATTTCTAAGTTCATAAAGTTGGGATTTGGGTGCGATTTGTGGTTTCGATGTTGTTTGATGTGATTTGAGGCCTCGAGCAAGTCCACATCATGTTTTGGAACAGGTTGGGATAATTAGACATGGTCTCAGGGGCCTCAGGTGGATTTCGGGAGGTTAATGGATCAAGTTGAGAGTTTGAAGGAGGCTGGAATTGCTGTCATCTGGTGTTATCCGCACCTGCAGGATTTGGCCGCCGGTGCGAGAGTGGGCAGGCTTGGTTGGGATCGCAGGTGCGATGGGATTTACGCACCTACGAAGCCGCATGTGCGGACAATGGGGCGCTTGTGTGATTTTGGGCTGCAGTTGAGGATGCCTCAGGTGCGGGAGATTGGTCGCATCTGCGGGAGCACAGGTGCGGAGGTAGGACCGCAGGTACGGAAATCGGCCTAGGCAGAATTTTTTAAAACAAGGATTTTGGTTCATTTTCTTCATTTCTTCTTGGGCTTAGGCGATTTTGGGAGGCTTCAAAGAGATGAGTCCTTCATGCAATGTCAAGGTAAGTAACTCCTTCATGCCTCTAAGTTAATACAAGATTTTATGCATGGATTAGGCATGGAAATTGGTAGGAATTTGGGAAATATTGAAGAAACCTAGAAATTTGGTAAATTGGAATTTAGCCACGAATTGAGCATGAATATTTGAGTGAATTGTATAATTGAACTAGTAAGGCTATGGGTAGTGTATCATCGAGAAATTTCGGATTCGGGGCACGTGAGCCCGAGGGCATTTTGGTCATTTCACAGAGCGGGGTTGGGAAATTATATAATTTGAATTTGTTGCGAGTATTAGGATGAATTTTCATTGCTTTGCCGTTATGTGGTAGTTTCGGAGCGTTGTGCGTCCGTTGGAGTCGTCGGAAGGGCTTGGAAGGCGGTATTGGAATCTCGGAGCGAGGTAAGTCTTCTTTTTAACTTTGTGAGGGGGAATTGCCCCCCTAGGTGAATTAATTAAGTATATGCTATTATCTTCGGGGACTACGTACGCACAAGGTGACGAGAGTCCATGCGTAGCTACTATTTTGCCTTGTCCAGGTAGTCTAGGACCCACTAGCATGCCTTGTGTGTTGTACTTGGTGATCCTGCCTGTAATATTAAACTGATAATATAATCGAAATCGTAATTAAATACCAATGGAAGAATAGAGTCCATTTTCCTAATCATCTAGAAAAGAATTGATTCCTCTGTGGATAATTGTGTACCTGGTAGGGTTATATTATGGAATATCATTAAACTTGATAAATGAGTTTCAAAAAAAAGATTTAAAAACTATATTTCATGCCCCTTTAAGAAGGATTTTTACCACTTTCCTGAGAAAAACTGTTTCGTGACAAAAATAAGGATTTATTATGTGGATATGTTTACATATGAGCACCTGAGTCGCAGGTATGATATGCGAGCAGGCTAGCCTTATTATTTGTATGTATAACCGCGTCCCAATACAGCCTTCTCTTTCACGCCAGTTTCTACATCCATATTAAACGTTACAGTCTATTGGGTGAGAAGGATAAGTGTGGGGTGTACCCCAAGAAGGTTGAGAAGAAGCTATTTGTGTGGATGTGTGCACTAGTTCGGGCGAGAAGAATGGAGCCCGACTTTGATTCAGACCCCAACTAGATATTCAGGAAAGTTTTCTCTACCTTATGCTTTTTAATTATGTGTCATGGGGACATGCCACAACTTAAAGTGTGGGGTGGAGGATATTTTTATGTTGTATGCATATGAGTTTTCGTTTTACTTTTGTTAGTTTGAGTAGTTAGAGATAGGAAAAAATAATGAAAAAACATAAAAAATTTATAAATTTTTGATTTTTCCCGACGATGGATATCATGCGGGAGGTTTCTTGAGGGATCAAAGTCGAAGGAAAAAAGACAAAAAAGATTTTCTTTTGTTAGGTAGTGTAATAATTCCCCCTTGGTTTTTCTTTGGCCTGCGGTTCTGTTCCAAAGGTTTTGTTTGAACTGGGTGTAGTTAGTTTTTAATTTGTAGGAGTAGAAGTAGGAAACCTTGTGCTATGATTTGAATTGAAGCAATATCTCTTGACTTTGTTGTACCTGGAGAATAGTGAGTGCTTTAGTTGTGACGCTTAGGTTCAGTTTTTGACTCTTGGATAAGTACCTTAAATTGTATGATCATAACTTTGTTTAACTGCTTTGACTATAGTGTCTTGATGAGTCCAATCTTGAGTGAGTTATATGCCATGTGTGTGTAAGTTTTTGTGTCACGACCCAAATTCCTAACCTTAGGGATCGTGATGACGCCTAACACCACATTTGCTAGGCAAGCCAATGTCAGAATTCACTTAATTAATTTCCATTAAAATCTATTTCACTAAAACAATGCAAGATAAACTAAACTTATTACTTCCATCTCATAAACTCACGAATCAAGAATAAATGAATAATAATAATAATGATACCGAGCCTCTAACTAGACAAATAACCGAAAGGCTACCCCAGGGTCTGGTGTCACAATTCACGTACCACTAAGAGTACTACAAATAATGGGCTGAAAGAAATAGTATAACTGTCTCAAAAATAATAAAACAATGTCTATAAAAAAACTGAGAGAAGACACCAAGAATCTGCGGACACTGGCAGATCTACCTCGTGTCTTCAAATGATGAATGCGGCTATAAAAAATCTCCTAATGCTAGCCGGTACCTGGATCTTCATAAAATAGTGCAGAGTGTAGTATCAGTACAACCGACCCCATGTACTGAGTAAGTGCCGAGCCTAACCTCGGCGAAGTAATGACGAGTCTAGGACAAGACACCACATAAAAACCTGGACAGATTAATCATACTAGCAGAAATAACAGCAAGTAAGGGATCTATAAATAACAAACAATGAGAAGGGGTCATGCTGTGGGGAATCTCATCATAAGGATTGAAACAATGAAAAAGACAGATATGAACAGTGATAAACCAATAATTAAAATGCAATGCATATGAATAATGGCACGGCATCACCTTCGTGCTATGAATCTAATCCTCACCATATGCATAAATGTAAATGAATATGAATAATGGCACGACATCACCCTTCGTGCTTTTACTCTCATCCTCACCATATGCATAAATGTAAATGAATATGAATAATGGCACGGCATCACCCTTCGTGCTTTTACTCTCATCCTCACCATATGCATAAATGTGAATATGAATGTAAATGTAAATGTGCACGGCATCACCCTTCGTGCTTTTACTCTCATCCTCACAATATGCATAAATGTAAATATGAATGTAGATGTGCACGGCATCACCCTTCGTGCTTTACTCTCTTTTCTCACCCAAACAGTAGAAACAATAATATCTCGGCAAGGGCATCAACAATAGAATCAATTACTTTCCGGAAAGGGAATCAACTATAATCAACCTAGTTCCAACAATTTACTGCACAAAATAAATCTCATCTTAAGCCAATTCTCAACAATGGTCAATTACCAAGAGTTCATCACAAGTCTTGTTCAACATGGATAGTCATCAGTTTAAGCATAGACAATACATAAGAAGAGTCACAACAATCACAGTAAGACTCACGGGCATGCTTGACACCAACATATAGGTACTCGTCACCACACCTATACGTCATACTCCACACTAACACGTAGCAAATAAGACAACAACACCTATTCCCTCAAGCTAAGGTTAAGCCAAACACTTGCCTCGATCTAGCAAGCGCTTCACTGCTCTAGCACTGCCTTTCCTTTAGAATTTGCCTCTATTCCACTCGAGTCTAATCACGATTTGTTCAATGTTATAAATCATAGCCTAAAATCATCTTTATTGAAAAACAATGGGTTTCCTAAGTTCTCCTATCAAATTTCAAAAATCGACCCCGGACTCGCTTGGTCTAAACTCGAGGTTCAGACCAAAACCCGTTTACCCAATCTCCCCCGATCCCGGATATACAATTGGTATTGGAATCCGACCTTAATTCGAGGTCCGATTCCCCAAATTTTGAAATTTCTAAGTTCTACCCAAAAACAAAATTTTTTCCATGAAAACTCTTGATTTTTGGTTGTAATCTTGTTAAAAGTTGTTAGGAATTGAAAGAAATTAGTTAGAGATCACTTACCAATGATTTGGAGAAGTTTGGCTCTTTGGAAAATCTCCTATGGAGGTTTAGGGTTTGAGAAAATTGAAAAAGAAGTGAAAATCCCGTCAAAAAGCTGATATAACAGGCTGCGTGTCTTGCATTTGCAAACTGGAGTTCGCATTTGCGAACCCTGAGCTTTCCGGAAAAGTATCGCAAATGCGAGCAGGCCTTCACATTTGCAACAGGGCCCTTCACTTTTGTGACCCAGGACCTCGCAATTGCAAGATCTGAGGCTGGCCATCGGCTTCGCATTTGCGAAGTTCGACCTCGCATTTGCGAGATCTGAGGCCTGCACACCAGATGTTCAGCTGTTGGGTTATTTTTCTAAGTCTAGACACTCCGTAGCCTACCCGAAACTCGCCCGGGCCTTCGTGGTTCCAAACCAAACATGCACGCAAGTCTAAAAACATCATACGGACTTGTTCGTGCGATCAAATCATCAAAATAACATCAAAATCTACATATTTAGCCTGAAAACTCACAAATTCCTCAAGAACACTCAAATTCCTAACTTTTCAACCGGATGTCCGAATTACATCAAATCAACTCCGATTCTCATGAAACTTCACAGATGGGACTTAAATAACATAACGAACTTATTCCGGGCTCCGGAATTTAAATACGAGCCCGATATCACAATTTTCACATCTTATTTCATTTCTTTATTTCTGGACTTTAACCAACAAATTTTTCTAAGTCTTGGGACCTCAGAATTCAATTTCGGGCATACGCCCAAGTCCCATATTTTACTGTGAACCTCCCGGGATCGGGAACACAAATCCGAGTCCGTTTACCAAAAATGTTGACCAAAGTCAACTAAATCCATATTTTAACTCTATAAATTACTATTTTTTATATTTTTACATAAAATCTTTTCGGTTTTACGCCCAGACTGTGCACGCAAATTGAGAAAATCAAATTTAGTCTTTTTCGGGCTAGTAAGCCTAGAATTAAGTCTGTTATCATAAAATGACCCTTTGGGTCATCACAATATCCACCTCTAAAACACATGTTCGTCCTCGAACAGACATAGAAAATTACCTGAATTGGCAAACAAATGTGGATATGTACTCTACATGTCCGACTCGAACTCCCAAATAGCTGCCTCAACAGGCTGACCCTTCCATTGCACTCGAACTGAATGGTAACTCTTCGACCTCAATTGACGAACTTGCCGGTCTAAAATGGCCACCGGCTCCTCCTCATAAGTCAAGTATTTGTCCAATTGGACAGAGCTGAAATCTAACACGCGGGACGGGTCACCATGATATTTCCGGAGAATAGACACATGGAATACCGGATGGACTGAGGATAACACTGGAGGAAACACAAGTCTATAAGCCACTTCCCCACTCTATAAAGAATCTCAAAAGGTCCGATATACCTAGGGCTCAATTTACCCTTCTTTCCAAATCTCATATCACCCTTCATGGGAGATACCCGAAGCAACACTGTCTCTCCAACCATGAATGCCACATCTCTAACCTTACGATCGGCATAAATATTTTTCCTAGACTGAGCTGCACAAAGTTTCTCCTAAATAATCTTGACCTTATCTAAGGCCTCTTGCACTAAGTCCGTTCCTAATAACCGAGCTTCTCCCGGCTCAAACCATCCCACTAGCGATCTACACCGTCTACCATATAATGCCTCATAGGGAGCCATCTGAATGCTCGACTGATAACTATTATTATAGGCAAACTCTGCTAACGGCAAGAACTGATTCCAAGAACCTTGAAAGTCAATTACACAAGCGGGGGCATATCCTCTAAAATCTGAATAGTACGCTCGGACTGTCCATCCATTTGAGGATGAAATGCTGTGCTCAACTCAACTCGGATACCCAACTCACGTGGAAATGCCCTCTAAAAGTGCGAAGTAAACTGCGTCCCCTGATAAGAAATGATAGACACGGGCACACCATGAAGGCGAACAATCTCCCGAATATATATCTCAGCCAACTTCTCCGAAGTATAAGTACTTGCCACTAGAATGAAATGTGCTGATTTAGTTAGCCTATCCACAATAACCCAAACTGCGTCGAATTTCCTCTGAGTTCGTGGGAGTCCAACAACGAAGTCCATAGTGATACACTCCCACTTCCACTCAGGAATATCTATCTGTTGAAGCAAACCACCAGGTCTCTGATGCTCATACTCACTGCCTTCCTACTCAATGCATTAGCCACCACTTTGGACATCCCCGGATGGTACAATATAGTGACGTTATAATCTTTCAATAACTCTAACCATCTCCTCTGCCTCAAATTAAGATCCTTTTGCTTGAATAAGTACTGAAGACTGCGATGATCCGTGTAAACCTCACACAACACACCATAAAGATAATGCCTCCATATTTTTAATGCGTGAATAATGGCTGCCAACACTAAGTCATGGACAAGATAATTCTTCTTATAAACCTTCAAATGTCGAGACGCATATGCAATCACCTTGCCATCATGCATTAATACTGCACCTAATCCAATACAAGATGCACCACAATACACCGTGCACATTCCTGAACCCGTGGGCAACACCAACACTGGCGCCGTAGTCAAGGCTGTCTTGAGCTTCTGAAAGCTCACCTCACACTCGTTTGACCATTTAAATGGGGCACCTTTCTGAGTCAATTTTAGTCATAGGGGCTGATATAGATGAAAACTCCTCCACAAAATGACGTTAGTAACCCGCCGAACCCAAGAAACTCCTGATTTCCGTGGCTGTAGTGGGTCTAGGCCAGTTCTTGACTACCTCTATTTTCTTAATAGTTGTTCATAGCCAATTACAGAATTATAAAATAGCTTCACGTTAACAATAACATCCTTTCAAACCTTCACAATACTGTGTTGATACCCAATTGCTCCCAAAATATTTTTTTAAATTGCATATATACCTTCAAAATCATGCATTAATAGCAGTTGATATTTTTCCATAATTTCTTATATTTTTATTGATTTATCCAGCATCTTACTTTCAGTAAATAATTATAAAATTGCATTACAAATGATTTCAAAAGCTTTTCTTGATTTAATTTATTATTTATGGTCCTATTTAAACCAAATTATTTCATAATTAGCCAAATTGGCATCTTTTGGCTATAACTGAATTAACTTTGTAATTTTAGCCCAATCATATAATTTTATAACATTTTTACCCAAAATTTAGTCATTAGTATTTTAAAATACTAAATAATCATTTTAAATTATTTTCTATGCATGAAATTCATTTTTTATGATTATTAGCTATTTTTACAAACTAATTTAATTGGGTATTTAACAAATAGCCTAATTTCATTTCAATTTTACCCTAATTAAATCAGCCCAAATACCCCAGGCCCAATCCATTAATCCCCTGACCCGATGTCTTGTTTAATCTGGACCGTTGATCAATTTTTGATCAATGTACCAAATCCTCCTTACCTTAATTAACCTAAAAGACCTACCCCCTTTCCCGTCATTTCTCTCATCACTCTTCTCCGTTACATCCTCTTATCTCTCTCAAGATCTCTCTGCTAAACCCTACTCTCCTCTCGCCGGCCTTTAGCTCGCCGAAAACAATGGTGGTTCCACCACCACCCCTAGCCTCCATGTCTCCCTCACATGCCGAATTCCTGCTACCCTGAGGTCCTCAAGGGACCAGCGACTGTTCAGCTCACACCTATGGTCTTTTCATGCCGTTCTCAGGCCACCCTTGGACGTCCGAGTAAGACCTTTCTATTTTCCGGCTAGATCCATGGCTTCTAAGCCGGAATCTCTCTATATCTGGGTTAACTCTCTCTGAAACCCTAACTCATCTCTTGACTCATTAGATCTGCAATAGATCTGAGTATATTTTGAGTTATCTTTACTGTTTTCCCTAAGAATCTTCCCAATTTTTAAAACGTTTCTTCATCTTCAAAACTAGGGTTTCTTAACCCCTTTTCAAAAATGACTTTCCCTTTGATTTTCAGTATTATTCTATGATTCTTACTATGTTTAAATGATTTATTTAAGTTTTCCCTTTTATCTGACTTATTATGTTGAGAACCCTAATTCTTGGTCTTAATCCTGGGTTCTGAGTCTGTCTTTGATAATTTGTTCGTTTAATCTGTATGTGTTCTTGTTTCTCATGAACGTTCTAAGCCTTTGTGATTTTTACCCTATTTGGCTTATTAGGGTTTCTGATTTTTGTTCCTTCTTGCATATGCTGTGTTTATCTCATTTATTCTCAGAAATTTGTGTTAATTCCCCTAATCAGTACTATATTTCTAGTTGAATCCCTGATTTTATGTGATTTTTACCCTACTGTGCTTATTAGGGTTTCTAATTTTTTGCCTCTTCTTGCCTATTATGTGTTCGATTTATGGTAATTTTACCTAAATCAGTACTATTTTCTATTTTTGAATCCTTGATTCCCTGTGATTGATATCCTTCACTAATCTCTTGCGATATTCTCTACCGAATTTTGACCTATAAGATATTTTCTTGCCTTATTTTATGGTCGACTATGTTGTCAAACTGATTCTTATGACATTTCCTTGATTCTGTGTTGATTCTGGAGTTCATGCTATTCCCTGCAAGAACTGCTATGCTTGTACATTATGTGCTCTATGTGTCCCTGGTTCCCATCACCCCTGTGTGAAGGTTTGTTCTATGTGTGATGCTGAACCTGCTTTGGTTATGTGTTTGATCTGCGTTTGTTAATTGCCCTACTCTCCTCAAAAGCTATTTTACTAAACAACCCTCTCTTATTTTATAAAACTATTTTTACTGAGTCTCTTTTAATAACTATGTTCCTATCAAACCCTTTCAAAACTATGTCAAGCACTCTACTCTTAGGTCTTTAAGTTCTGCCCCTCCAGTGTGTGACTGCTTTGGGATCCCTGTGAGATCCCTCTGAACTCTGATGCACTGGGGCTGGCACTTCCACACTGCACTTACTCAGTTATGGTTGTGAAATCTGGGTGTGAGCAATGTCGGGATCCTTAAGGTCCTTAGGGAACTCTGGCACACCCGGACATGAAAAGGTTATGAAAAACTTTGGCACTAGAGGCTGTGGGCAGTTTGGTATATCTGGGCCTGTTTCACGATCCCTATAGTGTAACTTCTTCTTTTATTTTTCTATGTATGTAATCCATTTCAATATTAGTTTGTAATAATTATTGTAAACGAATATTGGGGTTGGCTAGTGAAAAAGGGAGGGTAGTTATATATGTTATCAATATCAATGGGTAGAAATCATGCCTTAGGTTTACATTTCCTATATGTGCATTAGAATCCATGTTTAGGACCAATACATTCAAAGCACTCCATTAGATATCATGTTCTTAGGTTTCACGTATACTGTTCCAGCATCTCACTTGATATTATCACTTAGAAATCCTGCTTCTAGGCTAAATAACAACATTAACATAAAAAATGCTGCTCCTGCACATCCTGAAATTATGCTGTAACTTTCTGTGCATTTAAAAATCATACTTTAGGAATTCTACATATCTTGAAATCATTCTGCATTTTATATGTGCATACTAGATACCATGCGTTTGGATTTCATTTGCATTTGCTAAGCCACGCCTAGTTAAACTACTGATGCATGAAAAAAGGACATAATACAGTCTCACATTTGATTATCCTGTTTTAAATAAACTGGTAACAATCCCTGTATTTTGTAACACTTAGAACATCATGCTTTAAGTATAACAACTTCTATACTATTTTTTTATAATTTTGCTGATTATTATGCATTATCCCACACCTAGGCAAGCCTTAGGTATTCAACCTTTATAAAACTGAAAAAATGTTTCTTTTGTATTTACTGCTTAATGGTTAACATGCTTAAAATCAGTAGGCAAACTGATTAGGGCCCCTACTTCAAAGTTTAATAAAATAAAACTACATATCTTCTGTGTTTTGATATTCACTTAGACATCATGCTTTAGGATCCTATCTAACAAAAATGCCTCTTGTTTGTGTATGAGACGTGCTGATATTGAATTATCTGTGGAGGTAAATCTGAGCCTCTTAATTGCTCTTTCCTGCCTTTATATGCTAAAGTCCTATTTATTCTTGCCTATCGCTTAGAATTTTATCCTTTTAAAACCTTAGGCGTCTGTCTAGAACTACCTATACTTAGAGGTCCTAAATTCCTCCTGGACCATTAAGAAGAGACGGGGTAACAACATGCGTAGAGATCGCTTAAACTCGCTTAATAACCGCTAAGGGGTGGGGTAAAGGGTAGATATGGATATGATGACCGGTGAGCTAATGCCACATGTAGCCCCTTTCTGAGGAGTGATTACCGGGCATTGTACTAATGTGATCCTATAGGATAAACAACCTAGGACCCCCTATCCCTTACGCATGTGTTCTTAGATTGTAAATCTTTCAAAACCTTGTATATGTGCCTAGACTTTAAATCTTCTAAAAAACTTTACTTCACATGTGTCTTAGACTGCGAATCTTTTCAAATTTATTTGTTTAAGCTTATTTGCTACTTGTTTAAATTCACAAAGCTTGTTTGGTCGGGAACCACAGTTGTGAACTTTGAGGGGTGCCTAACACCTTCCCCTTGAAGTAATTTCAAGCCCTTACCCAATCTCTGGTTATTCAAATCTGTGTTATAATGACACTTAGTAGGTGACCTAATGCACCTTAATTCGTTAGGTGGCGACTCTTCAATTCCTTACATACCCCTTTTCCCAAAAGGAAATGAGTTGTCCCAATAATGTTAAAAACCCTGACTGATCTGAAAGGTGAGGGAATATGATGTTGAGCATGATTATGCAAAAATAAAATAAACAATAAAAGCATGTTGTCATTTATTTAAACGTTATGAAAGCGTAAATACAACAATTATGAATGAAAAACAGTTACAAAGGAAAACAAAAAGAAACATGTCAGTTTCCTTTAAAAGAATAAATACTTGGGAAAGTAAACAACTAATTGCACATAAAGGGAAAGGGAAAGGGAAAGGGTTGCAGGTTTTAGCAAAATAAAGACAAATTCACAAAGCATTTTGAAATGGTAAAAGCCCAGAAGTCTCCAGGAGAGTCGTCATGCTGTCGCGCTCCCTTTTTCCCTCTCCTTTCGGATCGGTCAGGGTTTTTGACGTTGTTGGGACAACTCATTTCCTTTTGGGAAAGGGGTATGTAAGGAATTGAAGAGTCCCCACCTAACGAATTAAGGTGCATCAGGGCACCTACTAAGGGTCATTTACACAGATTTGAATAACCAGAGATTGGGTAAGGGCTTGAAATTACTTCAAGGGGAAGGTGTTAGGCACCCCTCAAAGTCCACAACTGTGGTTCCCGGCCAAACAAGCTTTGTAAATTTAAACAAGTAGAAAATAAGCGATTAAAGCACAAACCAAATAAAGGGTTTTGAAAAGATTCGCAGTCTAAGCACACATATGAAATAAAGTATTTTAAAAGATTTTAAGTCTGTTTTCATAAAATGACCCTTTGGGTCATCAAATTTTGTGTTATTTTGGGCATTGTATTTGATGTCTAGAACTTGCCCCGTGTGTTTTCAAAATAAAATAGTAGTTTTATTCAATCTTGAAAGTGATATAGGCGTTTCTTTGTTCAGCCAGATATATGTTTACCCACTTAGTTGTTATGTATCTTAGTAAACCCCTTTGAGCATGTAATCTTGTTTCTTTGGCAAACATATTACAAGCCTTACTCATTTGTTTGAATTGACCACCTATTTGAACCCTTTCATCTCTCATGAGCACTTGAATTTGTTATGAACTTTGTAAAATTTGAAGTGTGGGGTGTTGGTTTGGCTTTTGAGTGGAAATATTGAAGTAAAGAGAAACATGCAATTTTTAAGAAAAATTTAGAGCCACTGGAATTGAATAAGAAAATAAAAAAGTAGTTGTATTGTCTTGCAAAATATCCTTTGATAGTGATGAATCTTTGTGTAATTGTGCTTAAAGAAGTAGGGAGTTAATGTATATTGATGTGAAGGTGGATTCATGGTTTGACATAAGTGTGGAGTTTTGAATGTTAAAGTGTATGTATTAAAGTGCTTAGGAAGGTGTAGTCACTTTTATATCTAAATGTATCCTACCCATCCATGTGTGTGTGAGTATTTAAACTCTTTCGCCTCTCATGAGCACTTAAATTTATTATGAACTTTATAAAAGTTGAAGTGTAGAGTGTTGGTTTGGATTTTGAGTGGAACTATTTAAATAAGGAGAAATTTGCAATTTTTAAGAAAAAGTTAGAGCCACTGGAATTGAATAAGAAAAGAAAAAAATAGTTGTATTGTTGTGTAAAATATTCTTTGATGGTGAGGACTCTTCATGTAATTGTGCTTAACGAAGTAAGGAGTTAATGTATATTGATGTGAAGGTGGAGCCATGGTTTGACATAAGTGTGGGGTTTCGAATGTTAAAGTGTATGTATTAAAGTGCTTTGGGAGATGTATTCACTCTTATATCCTACCTATATCGCGGCCTACATTACAGGCAATTAAAGTCCTACTTGATCCTTGACTGAAGCTTGAATAGTAGAGTAGTACACTACGGGCAAGCCTATGGTGCATCTTTTGTGGCATATGAATGTTGTTTCTGAGAGTGAGTGAATTATTTCTATCTTGAGTTCCTAATTATCCTTAAATTTATTGTATGTGGAACTACTCTCTTTTGTTCTGTGAGGGTACTTGATTCATGAAGGAAAGGTAATATCGTTGACCTCTATGTTAGAGTAAGTGAGCGGGTTGTGAATAATGCGTGGTACGTATGAATCAAATCTTGAGGCAAGGATGTTACACTATTATGCTTAGTCTATTTTAAATATTCTTGGTGTGGTAAGTTAGGAGAGTTGTTTAATAAGGGTTGTGTCTGTATATGAAGTGTAGTTTGATTCTTCGAGGATGGGCAATGGTTTAAGTGTGGAGTGTTGATGGTAGGATATAATTACCTATTTTAGTCTCTTATTGCACTTTAATTGAGTTTGAGCTTTAATCATTAGTGTTTTACACTAATTGCATGTTTTATGCCTTATGGGAGTGATTCCTAGTGATGTAGACGGCCTTATCTTGATTCTTTCGTCATCATGTTCATTGACGACATCTTGGTATATTCTTGATCTCGGGAGGATCATGAGCAGCATTTGAGGGTTGTGTTTCAGAATTTGAGGGAGAAGAAGTTGTATGCAAAATTTTTGAAGTGTGAATTCTGGCTTGATTCAGGTGCATTCTTAGGCCACGCGGTGTCGTGTTATATCCGAAGAAGGTGGAGGCAGTGCAGAGTTGGCCTAGACCGTCATCAGCTACCGAGATCCGCAGTTTCCTTGGTTTGGTAGGGTACTATCGCCGCTTTGTGGACGGATTTTCATCTATTGCAGCACCTATGACCAGACTGACTCAGAAGGGTGCTCTATTCAGGTGGACTGATGAGTGTGAATAGAGATTTAGAAGCTCAAGACAACCCTGACTTCAGCTCCAGTGTTTGTATTGCCTACGGGTTCAGGTTCCTATACAATTTATTGTGATGCCTCAAGAGTTGGCTTGGGAGCTGTGTTGATGCAGGACGATAGGGTGATTGCCTACGCGTCCAGACAATTGAAGGTGCACGAGAAGAATTATCCATTGCATGATCTTGAGTTAGCATCCATTGTTCACGCCTTGAAGATTTGGCGCCATTATTTGTGTGGGGTGCATTGTGAGATTTTCACTGATCACCGTAGTCTACAGCATCTGTTTAAGCAGAAGGATCTGAATTTGCGTCAGAGGAGATGGTTGGGGCTTCTCAAGGACTATAATATCACTATTCTATACCATCCGGGGAAGGCCAATGTAGTGGCCGATGCCTTGAGTCGCAGAGCAGGTCAATTTGTGAGATTGGACTTATCAGAGCCTCACCGGGTGCTAGCTCGTGTAGCCTCCAGGTCTTCTCTTTACGACCAGATTAGAGCACGCCAATATGATGACCCGCACTTGTTCGTTATTCAGGACAGGGTCCGATGAGGTGATGCCAGGGATGTAGTTATTGGTGATGATGGGGGCTATGAGGATGCAGGGTCGAATTTGTGTGCCCAATGGGGATGGGCTTCGAGATTTGATTCTAGCAGAGGCCCATAGCTCGTAGTATTCCATCCATCGGGTGCCGCGAAGATGTATCAAGACAACCTTATTGGTGGAGGCGGATGAAGAAGGATATTGTTGAGTTTGTAGCTTGGTGTCTTAACTGTCAGCAGGTCAAGTATGAACACCACAGACCAGGTGGATTGCACCAGAGGTTAGATATTCCGGAGTGGAAGTGGGAGCGGATCACCATGGACTTTGTAGTTGGTCTCCCACAGACTTCGAGGAGGTTCGATGCTATATGGGTTATTGTAGATCGGTTGACCAAGTCCGCGCACTTCATTCCTGTTAGTACTACATATTCTTCGGAGCGGTTAGATGAGATTTACATTCGGGAGATTGTCCGGTTGTATGGTGTCCCAGTTTCTATCATTTCTGACAGAGATACTCAGTTCACATCTCAGTTTTGGAGGGCCGTGCAGAGAGAGTTGGGTACTCAGGTTGAGTTGAGCACAACATTTAATTCTCAGACTGACGGGCAGTCAGAGCGCACTATTCAGATTTTGGAGGACATGTTGTGTGCCTGTGTCATTGATTTTGGGGGTTCATGGGACCAGTTTCTGCCACTCGTGGAGTTTGCTTATAATAATAGTTATCAGTCGAGTATCCAGATGGCTCCGTATGAGGATTTATATGGGAGAAGGTGTAGATCTTCAGTTTGTTGGTTTGAGCCGGGTGAAGCCAGGCTATTAGGCACAGATTTGGTTCAGGATGCATTGGATAAGGTGAAGTTGATTCAGGAGCGGCTTCGCACGACGCATTCTAGGAAGAAGAGTTATGCGGACCGGAGGGTTCGGGACATGTCTTTTATGGTTGGAGAGAAGGTTCTACTAAATGTGTCACCCATGAAAGGTGTTATGCGGTTCGGGAAGAGGGGCAAGTTTAGTCCACGGTTTATTAGGCCTTTTGAGGTGCTTCAGAGGGTTGGAGATATGGCTTATAAACTTGCTTTGTCACCCAGCCTATCGAGTGTCCACCAAGTGTTTCATGTTTCTATGCTCCGGAAGTATGTTGGTGACCCATCTCATGTTTTGGACTTCAACACAGTTCATCTTGAGGGTGATACGTCATATGAGGTAGAGCCAGCGGCTATTTTGGGTCGACAGGTCAGAAGATTGATGTCTAAGGATATAACTTCCATAAAGGTGCAGTGGAGAGGACAACCAGTAGCGGAGTCCACCTGGAATCGAGCGGGAGATGCGGAGCAGATATCTCCACGTATTTGAGACTCCAAATATGTTTCTAGACCCGTTTGAGGACGAACCTTTATTTAAGAAGGGGAGAATGTAACGACCCGGCCGGTCGTTTCGTGAGATTAGCCTTGTTTCCTCTATTTCAGCTTTGTCATAAGTTATTTAACCTAGTTATGATGTGTGGGGTCGATTCGTTCTCGTTCAGAGTGGTCGTGGTAAGAACTGAGACACATAGTCTCTTAAATGAGCTTTATAGTTGGAAAAGTCAACTGGGAGTTGACTTTTAGACAAACGGCCTCAGAATGTGGATTTTATAGCTCGGATAACTTCGTTAGGTGATTTGGTTCTTAGGAGTGTGTTCGGAGTGTGAATTTGAGGTCTGGAGTAGAATTAGGCTTGAATTGGCGAAATTGAGTTTTTGGCGATTTTCGGTCGGCAGTGGAAAATTAGCTATCAGGGTCGGAATGGAATTCCAGAAGTTGGAACAGGTTCGAAGGGTCATTTTGGTTGTGTGTGTGCAAATTTTCAGGTCAATCGGACGTCTTTTTGAATGGTTTCGACATCTTTGGCAAAATTTAGAAGTTTCTAAGTTCATATTCTTGAATCCGAGGTCAATTTGGTGTCTTGGTGTTGTTTTGAGTGGTTTGAAGGCTCGACTAAGTTTTAATGAGGTTATGGGAAGTGTTGGCATTTTTGGTTGAGGTCTTGAGGGCCTCGGGTGTGTTTCGGGAGGTTAACGGATCAAGTTTGGGTGTTGGAAATTTGTAGATTTTTGATGTTCCGGTCTGGTGTTCTTCTATGCGATCGCAAGAGTAAGGATGTGATCGCATAGGCTTGTCTGGGGAAGCATGATGTTTTTTCTATGCGACCGCGTTTGGGAGGTCGCAACCACGTGGGGTAATGGGGTGTAAGCTATGCGATCGCGTGTGAGTGTTGTGCCAACGTGTAGGGAGCTGAGGCGCGTGGGAGGCGGGGCTGTATAGTTGTTATGTGCGAACGCGTGGGCTAGGGACACGATCGCGTAAGGGATATTGGGGCAGTGCTTTGCGAACGCCTGGCGATTCTATAACGACCCTGTCGGTTGTTCCGAGAGTAATAGCCCTGTTTCCCCCGTTTCTGCTTTATCATATGTTTCTTAGCCTATTCATGTTGTATTGGGTCAGTTGGTTCGGGTTCGGAGTAGTCATGGTGAGAACTGAGACACTTAGTCTCTTAAATTGGCTTAATAGTTGGAAAAGTCAACTGGGAGTTGACATATTGGTAAACGACCTCAGAATGTAGATTTTATGGCTCGGATAGCTTCGTTAGGTCATTTGGGACTTAGGAGTGTGCTCGGAATGAAGTTATGATGTACGGAGTAGAATTAGGCTTTAAAATGGCGAAAGTTAGTTTTTGGTGATTTCTGTTCGGCAGGAAAAAATAAGATATCGGGGTCGGAATGGAATTTTGGATGTTGGAACAGGTTCGTATTGTCATTTTGGATATGTGTGCAAATTTTCAGGTCAATCGGATGTGTTTTGGATAGTTTCGGCATCCTTGGTGAAATTTAGAAGTTTCAAAGTTCTCAGGCTTGAATTTGATGTGATTTTGGTGTTTTTACATTTTTTTGGTGTTTCGAAGGCTCGACTAAGTTCGAATGAGGTTATGGGATGTGTTGGTATGTTTGGTTGGGGTCCCGAGGGGCTCGGGATTGATTTCGGAGGTTTGGACTTAGGAATTTGTAGCAAAATTACTGCTGGTGTTATTGTACTGGAGTGGCCGCACCTGCGAATGGGGAGCCGCAGGTGCGGGTCGGCAGAAGCGAAAAGGGATCCGCAGATGCAGAATTTTGGCAGCTCAGTGTGGGACCGCAGATGCGGACGTGGGACCGCACATGTAGAGTCGCAGGTGCGAAGTTTGGACCTTTAGTGGAATTGCGCAGGTGCGCACCTGGGATCGCAGTTGCGGGTCCGCGGTGCGAAGAATGGTCCGCAGGTGCAGATTAGCTGGGCAGGAGGTATAAATAGGCGCCTCCGCGAAATTTTGGCATTTCTTTCATTCTTGCATGCGGGTTGATCCAATTTGGGAGCAATTTGAAGGAGAAATTCGAGAGTCTTCAGTGGAGGTAAGTTTCCCGGACTATAAACTCGATTCTATGTTATTTTGTGACAGATTAGGCTTGGAATTTGTGGATTTAATGGCGTAAATTGAGGGTTTAGGGCTTGGGAGATTGAGACTTGTAATTAAGGAATTTAGGAGTTGTTCGTGGTCAGATTTTGGCGCATTTTATATGTGTAGACTCGGGAAGGGATAAGGAGTCTTGTGACGCGATTTTTATCGAATTCTGAGACGTGGGCCCTGGGCTCGGGTTTGGCCAATTTCGGGAATTGTGCTTAAAATTGATAGCTTTCGATTGGGTTTTGTTCCTTTAGCGTATATTAATGATGTTAATCTGTTGTGGTTAGATTCGGAGCAATTGGGAGCCGATTTGAGGGGCAAGAGCATCACGGATTAGTATTGTGGCCTGGTAGAGGTAAGTAATGGCTATAAATCTTGTCCTGAGGGTATGAAACCCCGGACTTCATATTTCTCAGTGTTTTTAGAATAGCGCACATGTCGGATGACGAGTATGTGGCGTGCACTCATTTTTGGATTTGACTTGGTCCTCTCCGCGGCCTATTGTGTTGCGTATTTTACTCTAAATCATATGTTAAATTGTGTTCTAAAACTACTGCTATATTTGGGCTTTAAGCCATGTTTGGGGCCTCGTGCCGACTCGTTTAGAACCCTTGGGGGCTTTTCTTTACTGCTATTTTTCCTCACTATGTTGACTTATGATTTACACTCAGTCATGTTATATTTAACTGATTTTGAAACTCAGCTTCATTTACACTATTTTGAGATATAAAATGATGTTTATGGGTTATCATAGGTAAATGGAAGATTATTATGATTTGAGTGTGGTTTTGGCTGGCTTAGTTCCACGATAGGCGACATCACATCCGGTTAAGGATTTGGGGTCGTGACAAGTTGGTATCAGAGTGCTAGGTTACATAGGACTCACCGGTCATGAGCAAATTTAGTAGAGTCTTGCGGATCTGTACGGAGACGTCTGTACTTATCTTTGAGAGGCTGAAGAACCCTTAGGAAAACCTCACATTCTTGAATTCTTGTTGTGCGAATCCATTTTATTCAGCCAAGAGCGTAACTCTTGAATTCCTTCCATGTATTTGAACGCGCCCGAGAGCGCTTGGTATCAGTTGTGCATCAACGGCTTGTGACTTCCATGGATGATATGTGATTTTGGCATGTTGGTAATGGTCCAGTCTTGAGGACTTAAGGCCGGATTCATTCTGTGGCTTGAGTGCTAAGATTTTGATTGTGCGAGCCGTGCATTTGGGGATTTATACGTCCGTTGGTGTCCTTATTGACGGGACTTTGTGACTGGATGTCTATGTGGTGAGTATGATTTGAGGGTGAGATGTGTTCATATTGTTTGCTTGTGAAAAAAAGGGATGGGCCGGATATGTAACAAGAACTATTGAGTGTTCGACTTCTGTCTAGAGTTTGCACATGGCCTCGAGTTGTGAGTGTATGGGAAGACCTCTTATGTTGTTCAGTTGTGGAGTGAAGCGGATCCTTCTGTTGTGTTATGAGTTCCTGGTGATGTCTTTTGGGCTGATCATTGCCCCAATAGCGTTCATGTATTTGATTAACGGTGCATTCCAGCCGTATTAGCACTCCTTTGTTATTGTACTCATTGATAGCACCCTGGCGTATACACGTAGCCAGGGGTAGCATACTCAGTATTTGAGGATGGCATTATAAGGATTTAGGGAGGAGAAGCTCTATGCAAAGTTATCCAAGTGTGAATTTTTGGGCTCAGTTCAGTATCATTCTTGGTGGTGTCCAGTGAGGGTATCCATGGGGTCAGACGAGTGTGGGTAGAGATTCCAGAAGCTCAAGATTTCTTTGGCTACAACTCCAGTGTTAGTTCTGCCATCAACTTCAGGTTCTTATACTGCTTATTGTGATGTCTCGAGGGTAGGCATTGGTTTGTTCTAATGTAGGAGGGTAAAGAGATTTGCGTAATAGCTATGATCCTTGGAAGTGTGTAGAGAGATATCAGTTTGGGGCTTAGCAGGCAGGGTTATTTCCCGCGGGTTGTCCTGGGGTGTGTGATCCTTATGTTGTTCTGTAGTAAGTTCTCTTCTATCAGTAAATGATATATGTTATAATTTGAGTTTAGATCGCTTGTGGAAGTTGGCATGACTATTACAATGGTGAATGCGAGATTTACAGATGACTTGAGTTGTTAGACGGGTTGTGTTATTATGGGCGTTGTGAGTTATTGGTTGTCTTGATCGTTGGCTTTGAGCCAAGTGAGGGAGTCTATTAATGATAAGTTTATTACACGATTATGTGTTGTATTGGTTACATTTCGAGGTATATTGGTAAATCAGTTATGACTTGCAGATGTGGGGTCTGGGAATGACTCGAGTAATGGAAATTTCTTCGATATAGGTTGTAATGTACACTATGGGTAAATGGATTCTATTGAATGATTGAGTGGTAATTGTAAAAGGTGTAGTGTGTGCAGTGTATGAATTTGCTTGTGGTATTTATACATCATCATGGATTCTACATATCGGTATCAAGAAGGTGAAGGTAATGGCTTTAGATCGCAGGAAGTCTCTTCAGGGTAAGTATTTTGAATATGGTACTTTTGGGGATATTCGAGAGAGTATTCTACGACTTACGAGCCTTAGGTGGTATGGTGTTATGATTGGGTCTCGTGTGGTGAGTCTGGGTTGAGAATTGTGGTATTATGGCAAGGGGAAGTATCAATTTGAAGGTAAGTCGGGAGAAACTTGGGTAACTAGGACAACTTGGTAGTAGGTCGGATCGGCATGGTAAGGGATACGATTAGTTCTTTGGGTGTTCATGAGGTAATGAGTTTTTACATGTGTTTCTTAGCAATGCTCTTGGGTTTTGCTGACCTGCGTAGCTTGGTTGAGTTAGAAGGATTCAGTTCTGATGGTTTCTACCACGGTTAAAGATGCATATTTTCTACTGGCATGAGGTGCCGGTGATGTATAGAGATTTTGCTTCTAAATGGGATCAAATGGAAGTTCTTGGCTAGTTGGGTAAGTAGTTTCTTGTGGCTCGAAAGGGATCATGAAGTTCTCATATTCACCATAGGATGGCATGGCATATGTGGTATGTTGTATAGAGTTGAGATTTGCATATGTGAGGTCACGGTTCAGTTCTGGAAGGGAGGTCAAAATTCTTAGGCAGCATTGGCAGTTTCAAATGACTAGGTAAATGATATCACTATTGGATGGCTTGATCAGGGTATACATTTCATAAAGGGCAACGTGCGTAGTTAAGGGTACTTCATTGGTACTTCGATGCTCTCTTGTTGGATTCGACTGCTGATATTCAAGGTTGCCTGGTAACACGGAATAATTATAGGGGTATCCCTCGTGGAATGATTGAGTATTTGGGATGTGCTAAGTATTCGAGCGTTGGATTTGAGATCAGATATAGTAATCCGTGCATTTCATGGACTTCTAGAGTGAGAGTTCTCATAAACAAGTTATTTTGTGATAGTGAACTGTGAAGATGCGAGCAAGCTAGTTAGATGTTAGTATGTACCATGGTTCAGTCATTGTGGACTTTTCGGTGAGTTATCTATCTGTTGTGGGTGACCAGAGTTGACTCAGGGTTATTGGTGGGTCTGTATGAGTGTGTGTTTTGCACCGTGTCCGAATTGCTGACTCCGAATTTCTATTGTTGAGGAATGTACCATTCGATTGTCATTGAGTTTATTCGTGTTCTGGAGTGATGTATGATTTACCATTCAGTGTTGCGAGGAGTTGTGATAGTTGGTTATAGGCACATATGGTGCAGTTCTAATCGGGCTTTATAGCTAGATTTAAGTAAGGTAAGTATTGGGTATTCTGGGATTGAGACGTATTGGTTATTTACTTTCTGATTCGTGTGGCATGGTATCGTCCGGTTTCCTCGTGATTATGGAAACGCACTTTGAGTACTTGATCTCGAAGTTCGCATGGTTATTGATTTTGAGCAAGGTGACTCGAAGTATTTCATGTGGACCAGCATGTGGATGGGATAATGCATTGTAGCAGAGTTATGTGGAGGTATGATCCTTGGTGTCAGATTCGTGTGATTTGATTTTTGATGAGTGTCAGGCTCTTAGAATGGTGTTGTGGCGATAATTGTTGATGGCGAGATGATCCTCTCGTGTGAATCTTTTATATAATTTGATTACATTGGGATGTTGCTATTGAGTGCACGAGTTGCACAGGTTATGGATTTGAATTGTATTGATGTGTCATGTCATCAGAGTGGTCGTGTCGGATGGGAAGAGGTCACTGGACCTAGAATGAATACTTTCAGAATTAACTACAGCATAGTTGGAAGGATAAATATCGGGAGTCGGTTTAGAAATCTGCTATAATTCCTGTTTGGGAAGGGGGAGCTTCATGTCTGACTGATCGGACGAATGGTTTCTAGTTTCTACGTGTTTCTTTCATCATCGGCAGTATATGAGAGTGTTAGAGCGAGGCTTTTCTTGATAAGAGGTTATTAACCGGTATTGTGTTATTTGAGCAGCTATTGTGATTAGGAGTTATCGCTGTGGGTGTTTGAGTCACGCGGTGTATTATGTGATTTCATCTGGGGTGCGTATATGGATTGATCCAGCATGTTCAGACTTGTTCAGTTTATAGTTGTGGAATTTTGGTCTTGTATATTATTTCAGAAGGGGGAATTTGGTTCTAAGGTTTATGGGTCAGGATTGGATTTCGAAATTTCAAATGTGTTGCGCTATTGGACCTATATTGGATAGGGTGACGTGGGATCACCCCCGAGTATGTGTATGGTGAGGTTACGCGGCAGTTTGATGGTGTTGGAGAATAACTCTTGGCACGTTCGAGGACGAACGTATGTTTAAGTAGGGGAGGATATAACGACCTGGTCAGTCGTTCCGAGAGTAATAGCCATGTTTCCCCTATTTGTACTTTATCATATGTTTCTTATCCTATTCATGTTGTGTTGGGTCGTTTGGTTCGGGTTCGGAGTGGTCGTGGTGAAAACTGAGACACTTAGTCTCTTAAATTGGCTTAATAGTTGGAAAAGTCAACATGGAGTTGACTTATTGGTAAACGACCTCGGAATGTAGATTTTATGGCTTGGATAGCTTCGTTAGGTGATTTGGGACTTAGGAGTGTGGTCGGAATGAAGTTTTGATGTCCGGAGTAGAGTTAGGCTTGAATTGGCGAAAAATAGTTTTTGGCGATTTCCGGTCGGTAGGGGAAAATAAGCTACCGGGGTCGGAATGGAATTCCAAAAGTTGGAGCAGGTTCGTAATGTTATTTGGAGATGTGTGCAAATTTTCAGGTCAATCGGATGTGTTTTGGATGGTCTCGGCATCCTTAGTGAAATTTAGAAGTTTCAAAGTTCTTAGGCTTGAATTTGGATTTTTTGCGTTGTTTTTGGTGTTTCGAAGGCTCGACTAAGTTCGAATGAGGTTATGGGATGTGTTGGAATGTTTGGTTGGGGACCCGAGGGGCTCGGGATTGATTTCGGATGGTTAACGGAGGTTTGGACTTAGGAATTTGCAGCAAAATTGTTGCTGGTGTTATTTTACTGGTGTGGCCGCACCCTCGGATAGGGAGCCGTAGGTGCGGGTTTGCAGAAGCAAAACGGGATCCGCATATGCGGAATTTTGGCAGCTCAACGTGGGACCGCAGATGCGTACGTGGGACCGCACCTGCGGAGTCGCAGGTGCGAAAAGGACTCGCAGGTGCGGGTCCGCAGGTGCAGATTAGCTGGGCAGGAGGTATAAAATAGGCGCCTCCGCGAAATTTTGGCATTTCTTTCGTTTTTGCATGCGGGTTGAGCCAATTTGGGATCAATTTGAAGGAGAAATTCGAGAGTCTTCAGTGGAGGTAAGTTTCCCAGACTATAAACTCAATTCTATGTTATTTTGTGCTGGATTAGGCTTGGAATTTGTTGATTAAATGGCATAAATTGGGGGTTTAGGTCTTGGGAGATTGAGACTTGTAATTAAGGAATTTAGGAGTTGTTCGTGGTCGGATTTTGGCGCATTTTATATGTGTAGACTCGGGAAGGGATAAGTATTATTGTGATACGATTTTTATCAAATTTCGAGACGTGGGCCCGGGGCTCGGGTTTGGCTAATTTCGGGAATTGTGCTTAATATTGATAGCTTTCGATTGTGTTTTGTTCCTTTAGCGTATATTGATGTTGTTAATCTGGTTTTGGTTAGATTCATAGCAATTAGGAGCCGATTTGAGGGGAAAGAGCATCGCGGATTAGTATTGTGGCCTGGTAATGGCTATAAATCTTGTCCTGAGGGTATGAAACCTCGGACTTCGTATTTCTCACTGTTTTTAGAATGGCGCACATGTCGGATGACGAGTATGTGGCGTGCACTGATTTTTGGATTGGACTTGGTCCTCTCTGCGGCAACTATTGAGTTGCGTATTTTACTCTAAATCATATGTTAAATGGTGTTCTAAAACTACTGCTATATTTGGGCTATAAGCCATGTTTGAGGCCTCGTGCCGACTTGTTAGACAACTTGGGGGCTTTTCTTTACTGCTATTTTTCCTCACTGTGTTGACTTATGATTTACACTCAGTCATGTTATGTTTAACTAATTTCGAAACTTAGCTTCATTTACACTATTTTGAGATATAAAATGATGTTTGGGTCGAGTACCCCGTTTTACTGATACGCCTGAGGGGATTTTGAGAGGTTCTGACTGAGTGAGGCCGAGGGCCTGATTGTGAGGATATGATATGCCATGAGGTGGCTTGATATTTGCGCTTGGGCTGAAGGAGCCCCTCCGGAGTCTGTACACACCCCCAGTGAGCGCAGGTACCTACTGAGTGCGAATGGCGAGTGCCGAGTGAAGAGTGATCGGGAGGCATGAGTGACTGTGAGGTTGCCCGAGGGGCTGATTATGAGTGACTGTGAGGTATGCCTGAGGGGCTGATTATGAGTGAATGTGAGGTATGCCCGAGGGGCAGTTTCTGATACATGTTTTTGCCCGAGGGGCTACTTATGATTTTTCCACTTTCTCTCTGAACTTATATGTTTTGCCCGAGGGGCTTTCTATGATTTTCATCATTTTTACACTAAACTTCTTGAAAGTTATGTTGAAACTATTGGCAAGTATATTTCCAAATGATTTTTTTACTGAAATCGGCTTTTAAGCGTGATAATTTAACGTATACATTGTTGGAAAGAAAGGTTATGCTTATTGTGAAATGATTATTTGATTTTTATGTGTTTCTTACTGCTCAGACCTGATTTATTTTCATTACTACTGAGTTGGCGTACTCACATTACTCCCTGCACCTTGTGTGAAAATCCAGGTGTTAAGGCAAAGTGAGTTGTGTATCTGTTCCAGAGATTTCTCAGAGATTTTGCGAGGTAGTTGCACGCGTCCGCAGACCTGCTCTCTCTCCTGCTTACTAGTATAGAGTTTTTTTTTTGAGTTGTATATTTTCTGTAGATGCTCATGACCAGTGACTCCGGGATCTCGGGGGTTGTATTTAATATTCGGTGTAGCTTTATTTGTTTTTAAAATGTTTAAAAGAAACCTTTATGGGTTATCAGTTTAGTAATGAGGTAAATGGAAGATTATTACGATTTGAGTGTTGTTATGGCTGGCCTAGTTCCACGATAGGCGCCATCACGGCCGGTTTAGGATTTGGGGTCGTGACAGTTTCACGCGAACGCACTGAGGAAAGGGCACCTGGGCAGAAACTTTAAGTTCAAAAAAACGAGGGTTTAGTCCATATTTTCAAAACCCATTAGAGAGCTCGGAGAAGGTGAAATTTGAAGGGAATTCCAGTGGAGTTCTTGGGGGAAGTATTCTTCAATCATATTTGGGTTAATTACATGATTTAGTCTTGATTTTCATCATTTAATTTGAGAAATTAGAGTGGAAATTGGGGAAATGGGAGGAAAGTTTGAATATTTCTTTTGATGATTTGAGTGGGCAATTAAGGTCGGATTTTGATGAATTTGATATGAGTAGACTCGTGAGGGAATGAGGATTCTCTTTTTGTGATTTTTATCGAATTTCGAGACGTGAGCCCGGGGGTCGAGTTTGGCCAATTTCGGGATTTTTGCTTAATTTTGATAATTTTCGAATGGGTTTTGTTCCTTGGCATATAATAATGATATAAACCTGATTTTTGGTAGATTTGGAGAACTCGGAGGCCAAGTCCAAAGGCAAAGGCATTGAAGGCTAGGATTTTAGCCGGTTTTGAGGTAAGTAACATTTTCAAACTTGGTTCTGAGGGTTTGAAACCCCGAACTATATGATATATGACTATAATTAAGTTGATGCACATGCCAAGTGACGGGCATGCGGGCGTGCACCAAGTGAATTGTGGCATAGCTCGTCCCATGACACTGTCTAGTATCTATTACGGATTGATATCCGTACTTCTATTAATGTGGTAAATGTGAACATGTTAGAAATCATGTTAAGTATAAATGCTAAGGCTTCACGTCAAAAATGCTGAGACCGGAGTGTTCCAATATTACTGTCTCATTATGTGATTACTTGATTTCATATACTCAGTTCTGTCATAGCATATTATTTCATGCCTCAGCCTCAGAAATTGTTAATTGTATACATATTTATCATTGTTTCGGGCTGATTTATGCATCTGTGATCCATGTGAGTGAGACTGGAGAGTAATGACTGAGTGAGGCTGAGAGCCTGTTATTGAAACAGTTATGAGATCAGACTGCACACCGCATCAATACTCTGATCATGCCTTCGTTGGCTTGATATAGCGCTTCGGCTTATAAGAGTCCCTCCGGAGTCTTTACACCCCCAGTGAGCGTAGTGATATTGAGGGATGGATTTTTCTTGGGCATGGATCTTGTCCGAAGTTGATGACATGTGAGGGATGGATCGTCCCTGGACATGGATCTTGTCCGAGTGTGGTATTCCGAAGATGGATCTTCTCTGTGGGGCTGGATTGGCCTTTTTCCTCAGTACTGAGTGACCACGGTCACCGATGTTCATGTACATTCCGGGATGGATCTTCCCTGGGTCTGAGAGCCATATACAGTACTGAGTGGATTGTTGTGTGAGAGTTGTGGGCACTATGTGCACTTTCCATACGATTAATATACTGGTATGTAGAGTATACTGAGTCATACCTGTGATATTGAATATGTCTGGTATAGTCTATTTTTCATTCTCTGATAAACTGTGAACATGTCTAAATTTTGTACACTATATTATTTATTTGTTGAGGTTTGGTCCTTCACTACCTCTCAACCAATAGTTTGGGTTCGTTACTTACTGAGTTGGTGTACTCACGTTACCCCCTGCACCTTGTGTGCAGAACCAGGTTCATTGAGGTTCGGTATCAGTGGTTGATTTGCTGATACAGAGTTCCTGGAGTCTTCGAGGTAGCAGCTGGCGATCGCAGCCTCGATTTCTCCTTCTTTATTTTTCCATTGTATTTCGTTTTCTCCAGACATGCTTATGTCAGTTCTACATTTTGATATTTTTGCTTATAGTAGCTCGTGGTTGAGTGACACTAGATTTGGGGTTTGGATTTTGTTTTCAAATTGTATATTTAAATGATGATAGGCCTTCAAATGATTATTATTGACACTATTGTTTCTAAATTTATAAATTTTCGTAAAAACAAATTTTGCTTCAATGAGAAATGTGGCTTGCTTGATTCCACGACAGGCTCCATCACGACTAAGTGTTTGGGGCCGTGACAATTTCTAATCTACCATACCGTATGGCCCCTACTGAGTTGAAGGAATTGAAGGAGCAGTTGCAAGATTCTTGATAAGGAATTCATTAGACCTAGTGTCTCGCCCAAGGGTGCACTAGTGTTGTTCATGAAGAATAAGGATGGTTCGATGAGGATGTGTGTAGATTATCGACAATTGAACAAAGTCTCTATCAAGAACAAGTATCCTTTACCGAGGATTAATGACTTATTTGATCAACTTCAGGGTGCCAAAATGTATTCGAAAATTGATTTGAGATCTACCAACCATCAGTTGAAGATTAGGGCATCGGATGTCCCTAAGATAGTTTTTCGGACTCGGTATGGTCACTATGAGTTCTTAGTAATGTCCTTTGGCTTGACAAATGCCCAACAACATTTATGGATTTGATTAACCTGGTATCCAAGACCTATTTGGATTCTTTTATGATCGTCTTCATTGATGATATATTGGTCTACTCCTGTAGTCGAGAGGAGAATGAGCAGCATATTTAAGTTGTACTTCAGACCTTGAGGGATCGTCAATTATATGCCAAGTTTTCAAAGTGTGAGTTTTGGTTGGATTCAGTTGCCTTTTGGGGGCATGTTGTATCTTCTGAGGTCATTAAAGAGGATCTTAAGAAGATTGAGGCAGTTTAGAACTATCCTAGACCTACTTCAGCTACAAAGATGTGGAGCTTCTTGATTTAGCGAGTAATTATCTCTGGTTCATAGAGGGGTTTTCATTTATCTCAGCCCATTGACCAAGTTAACCCAGAAGAGTGATCTTTTTAGATGTTCCGATGTGTGTGAGTTGAGCATTCAAAAGCTCAAGACTGCTTTAATCATAGCTTTAGTTCTAGTTTTCTCGTCCGCATCCAATACATATGCAGTTTGTCAGATGTGTCTTGTTATAAGAGGATAGGGTGATCGCTTATTCTTTGCATCAGTTGAAGCCCCATGGGAAGAATTACCCCATTCATGACTTAGAGTTGGAAACCATTGTACATGCATTCAAGATATGGAGGCATTATCTCTATGGCGTATCATGTGAGGTATTCATAGATCATCGAAGTCTGCAGCACTTGTTTAAGCAAAAGGATCTAAACTTGAGGCAGCAGAGGTGATTAGAGCACTTAAAAGACTATAATATCACCATTTTGTACCATCCCAGGAAGGCCAATGCGGTGGTCGATGCCTTGAGCATAAAGGTTGAGAGTATGGGTATCCATGCATATATTTTAGTTGGAGAGAGACCTCTAGCATTGGATGTTTTGTCTTTGTCCAATCAGCTCATGCGGTTAGATGTTTCGGAGCCTAGCCGAGTTCTTGCTTGCATGGTTTCTCTGTCTTCTTTGTATGAGTGCATCATAGAACATCAGTATAATGACCCCCACTTGATGAGGCAACACTTATGGTGCATAAGATATATCAAGATATAAGGCAACACTATTGGTGGAGAAGAATGAAGAAAGATATAGTGGAGTATGTGGTTTGATGTTTGAATTTTCAGCAGGTGAAGTGCGAGCACCAGAGGTCGGGTGGTTTGCTTCAGAGACTTGAGATTCTAACTGAAAGTGGGAGCGTATTACCATGAATTTCATTGTTAGGATCCCACTGACTTTGAAGAAATTGGATGCAGCGTGGGTTATTGTGCATAGACTGACTAAGTCTGCACATTTCCTATCGGTTGTGACTACCTATTCTTTAGAGTAGTTGGCTCAAATCTATATCTTAGAGATTGTTCATCTTCATGGCGTGGCTGTGTCTATTATCTTCAATTGAGGCACATAATTTGCATCGCATTTTTAGAGAGTTGTGCAGCATGAGTTCGGTACACGGGTTGAGTACAGCATTTCACCCTCATACTGAAAGGCAGTCCAAATGCACCATTCAGATCTTGGAGGACATGCTACACGCCTGTGTTATGTATTTTTGGGGTTCATGGATCAGTTCTTACCACTTGCGGAGTTTGCCTACAACAATAGCTATTAATCGAGTATTCAGATAGCTCCTTATGAGGCCTTATATGGGACACGATGTTGTTCTCCAGTTGGCTGGATTGATCCAGGAGAGACTAGGTTGTTGCACACTGATTTGGTTCGGGATGCCTTGGAGAAAGTCAAGTTGATTTAGGATAGGCTTCATGCAGCACAGTCTAGACATAATATTTATGTTGATCAAAGGTTTGTGATGTTGTACATATGGTAGGTAAGAGAGTATTTCTCGGAGTTTCACCAATGAAGGGTGTGATGAGGTTTAGGAAAAAGAACAAGTTGAGCCCTTGGTATATCGACCCTTTTGAGGTGCTTGAGAGAGTTGGGGAGATGGCCTACAGACTTGCATTGGCACCTAGACTATCGGGTGTATATCCAGTGTTTAGTGTTTCTATGCTCCAGGAGTTTTATGGTGATCTGTCACATGTTTTGGACTTCATCACGATTAAGCTTGATGAGAATTTAGCCTATGAGGGGGAGCCGGCGAGTATTCTATCCTAGCAGGTTCGAAAGTTGAGATCTAAGAGTTTTCCCTCTATGAAAGTGCAATGGAGAGGTCAGCCGAACGAAGAAGCTACGTGGGAGTCCGAGTCTGATATACAGAGTAGATATCCACACCTTTTCACCAATCCAAGTACTTTTCTATGTCCGTTCGAGGATAAACATTTCTTTTAGAGGTGGAGAATATGACGACCCGATAGGTCATTTTGAGAACTAGACTTTATTTTTGTGTTCCAATACCTTTATTAGCTCCATTTGGTATTTTTTGATTTGCGTGCACAATCGGAGTCTTTTTTCGTAAAGTTTTTACATAAAAAATTGAAGAAAATATGATTTTTGGCTTTAAAAATAACTTCAGTTGACTAGGGTCAACATTTTATGTAAACAAGATTTTGGACTTAGGCGTATGCCCGAAATTGAATTAGAAAGTCCCCAAGTTGATTTGACTTGTTTTGCCGAAAGCTAGTAATTTGAACGTTTGGAAATTTTCTAGGTTTGACCGTAAGATGACTTATTGGTTAACGGGTCCAGATTTTGGTTTCAGTACTTGGTATAGTTCTGTTTTGCTATTTGAAACTTGTCTGCAAAATTTGGTGCAAATCGGAGTTGGTTTAGTAGGATTCGGACGCTTGGTTGTGATTTTAGAAGTTCTTGATATTTTTTTTTTTGAAATTTCATGCATTTTGACGCCTGATTCGTGGTTCTAGGTATTATTCTGGTTTTATGATCAAGCGAGCGAGTTCGTATGATGTTATTACACATGTATGGATGTTTGGTTTGGGGCCCAAGGGACTCGGGTGAGTTTTGGATAGACTACGAACCATTTCAGACTTAAGAAGTTCTTGGTTTAAGTTGTTTCTGATGTATAGTGTTTTGTGCTTCGCTATTGCAAAAGGGAAATTTGGGCTGAGGCAGGTTCTTTGCTAATGCGAAGACTGGGTCGAGAACACGCAGTAGTGAGGGGCTTACCCTTCGCGAACATGGCAGACCTCTCACGAATGCGAGCCTTGGCTCGTGAACGCGAAGGTCAGGGGGTTAAGCCTTCACGAACGCATAGGCCATTTGGGCCGATGTTCTTCGCAAACGTGTCAGGTGCTTCGCGAATACAGAGAACACCTGACGCTAGGTATTAAAACATTTAAAAGACGGGATTTGAACAATTTTTAACTATTTTCATATTTGAGCTCAACCTAGAGGCGATTTTGAAGAGATTTTTCATCTCAACTTCATTGGTTAGTAAATTACTAACTTGTTTTATTACATTTCCATAAACACCCATTGATTTTAACCTTTAATATAGGATTTTTCATGGTAGAAATTAGGGTCTAAGGTAGAAATTAGGGATTTTGAGAAATTGAGATTTAGACCTTGAATTGAGGTCAATTTCAAAATAAAACACATAACTGAGCTGGGGTGAATGGGTAATTGGATTTTGGACCGAATCTCATGTTTTGACCAAGCGGGCCTGGGGTTGACTTTTGTTAAATTATGAGTTTATTTATCATGAAATATCATTACTTTGTGTAAATTGTTAAAAAATAATTAATTAATTCAATAACGTCGGCTTGCCTAGCAGGTAAACGTTAGGCACCATCACAATCCCAAGGTTGGGAATTCCAGGTCGTGACACATTTGTATTTATCGGAAAAACTTATCTTGAAGTTGAATACTTATGTAGACACCATCTAGTTAAATCTGAAACTCAAGATACTACAGGACTGTTGAAATCCTAGGAGTCTATAAGAGTTTCTTGAAGGTTACTCTACCCTAAACCCTACCTATAAAAAGGGTCACATATTCCCTTTGAAGAGACATCTCAAAAAATGGAGATCATCTCGAAAATCCCGTAAACTCACAGGATATTCACAAAGAGATCAAGAAGTGGCCGGATAATTCTTGATAATCAAATAATTCAAGAAGATTCACAGCATACTTCATGGATATCAAATAAATCCATGAAAGCCCGCATCATCCTATGTTCGAGAAATATGCTGCTCCAGCCCTCGAATCACGGAGATAATCAAAAGAGAAGAACCAAGGGAACAAACAGAATTATATCTGAATCATTTCATCAATAAAATTATGTTTCTTCATATTTATATTACAGTTACAATTTATTTTTATATCACATATAATTTGTTGCAAACAACATATTTTTAAGCTCATTTCATGTTTTGGAAAATAGTGTGTCATGTAAGTGAGTTCCTTGCATTCTGCACATCTAAAATTTCCACAATTTTGTAATATATACCCTATCCTATTTTCTTTTACAATATGCAACCCAATCTTTTAGCTCCTCGACCATCTAAGCACATAATTATTGTGTACGGCCAAAATCGGAGAGCCCGATTTCGAGGCTATTGTGGCATTCCGAAGCCCGTCTTTGAAGAAATCAGTACAAGCTCGAGGTTTGACACCGAAAAGACCCCTCGAGGGAACATATCTAGGATAACCCATACTCGATCTCGGGGCAGTGCAAATCGTTGACTATCAAGGAAAGGAAGGAAATTTCCAAGGGCACGTGATTAAAGCTGACCAAGCATGCAGGAATAGTACAAATCCGTACTGAGCCATTAAATAGTCGTTCCAGTATTACTTCCTTGTAATAATTATACATGTACTATGTTGGGATTCTCCATCCTATATAAAGGGGACCGTTGTCATTTTGTAAGAGGAGGATATTGAATACAACAATAAGAACATTCTCTGCTCTCTAACAAAAACACATTCTACGATTGTCCCTTTGATTTATTGCTTTCAATTATTGTGTTTATTTATTGTTCTTCATTTATTGCTCTTTATTGATCATAAAGGGCTATTTTTGTGGCCCTCTATTTTGTCATTCCTTCATCGACCGTCCTTCGTCGAGCATTGAAACTCGACCTCGAGATCCCATCTCGGTCAGCTCGAGATCCCATCTCAGTCAGCTCGAGACCTGTTTGCAGCAAGTTTTGGTTTGCGTACCTCTATTTTACCCTTCCATTATCTCAGTTTCCCTTCTCGTACTTAGCAACTATTGCCTAAACAACTAGTATTAAAATAAATCACATATTTTTAGAACCACTAAATAAATATAAGTGTCATTACCATTTTTAAGGTAAACAGTTTGGCGCCCACCGTGGGGCTAAAAATAATAATGGTTGTTTTAGTGCTAGTTTTTCTAAAAACACAAGTCATATTTCACACTTTTTCTTGTCCAAGAATATTTTGATTTCTGGTCAAAGATGTCTAACTCAGTGAATGCAAACGAAACCAACGACATTGAACTTCATTGAGAGAGCGGTGCAGCTGCTCCAGGCGCCAGTGTGCCACTGCAAAACTCTGGGACTACATCAGGGCAGATTCCCGCTGATGTGGGGTCACGCAATGCGCAGCATGTCAATGCAAGCTCCCATACAGACAGAAATATGCGCGAAGGAGACCAACATGAAGCACAAAGAACTCCCGTTCGAGAAGAAAGGGAAATTAGCCTATAAGTCATTTTAGAGATATTAAAGGCACAATGAGTAGCTATTTCTCAGCTACAAAACCAACAAGAAACTCCAAGCACAGCAACGCCGGTAGCGACTCCTCGAGTCGAGCAGGCACCAGTAAGATCAAGTAACAACGGGTCGACAGCGAACCCCGCTATTTTAAAGATGCTCGAAGATATCACTAAAAGAATTGAGCCATAATAATCTCAGCACATCATTCATATGATCGTTGGAGGAATCGACGTCCCCCAAGGACATATGTTCAAGCGGGCTAAAGTGTCTGTCACTACAAAGAAGCAAACTCGGAACTATGCATTCGAAGACACTCTTGCATTCAGTGAAGAAGACTTCGAAGTCTTGTCTCAATTGCATAATGACGCACTGGTAATTTCTTTTCTATTGAATGACACTCAAATTAAACATGTGCTAGTAGATCCAGGTAGCTCAGCCAATGTAATCAGGTCAGAAGTGGTAAAACAACTCGGATTACTCGATCAGATTATCCCCGCTTCTCGAGTCCTTAATGGATTTAACATGGCAAGCGAGACAACGAAGGGGAGAATCGTCATTCCGGTGAACATGTCTGGTACAGTTCAAAACAGAAGGTTCCATGTCATCGAAGGAGGCATGAGTTACAATGCCTTGCTCGGAAGGTCGTGGATACACAACATGGTGGCAGTACCATCAAATTTTCATCAAATGATGAAGTTCCCAACAAATGATGGTGTGAAGACAGTGTATGGAGAGCAGCGCATGGCAAAAGAGATGTTCGCGGTACATAACACGGCGCCAACATCGATACCCTCTGTCTCGAGGAAATCAAAAGACATGCAAATCCTCGAAGGGCATATATCCCGTGAATAATCGAACGAGGATGATGAAGAAGACTTCCTCACCCCACGAACCTTCATTTCCCCCAAGGAATCAGATGCGACAAAATCAACGGTCGAAGAGTTGGAGCAGGCCATCTTGATCGAACATCTCCATGATCGAAAGGTATACTTGGGAACGGGAATGACCCCTGAACTAAGGAAAAAACTCATTCAATTTCTTACTAACAACATTGATTGCTTTTCTTGGTCCCATTTAGACATGACATGGATCCCACCGGAAATAACCCCCTACCGACTAAGCATCGATCCCAAGTTCAAACCGGTAAAGCAAAAAAGAAGGCCTCAGTCCGAGGTAAAACATGCATTCATCAAAGACGAGGTAACATAACCCCTCAAAATAGGGTCCATAAAGGAAGTAAAATATCTCGAATGGTTGGCCAATGTAGTAGTGGTCACCAAAAAGGGAAATAAATTAAGAATGTGCGTAGATTATAAAGACTTGAATAAAGCATGCCCTAAAGATTCATTCCCCTTGCCCAATATCGATCGCTTGATTTATGCCACGGCTGGCCATGGGATCCTCACTTCTCTCGATGCCTACTCCGGGTATAACCAAATTCAAATGAACCCCGAGGATAGGGAAAAAACTTCGTTCATCACTAAGTGCGGTACATACTGCTATAATATGATGCCCTTCGGGCTAAAGAACGCATAGGCCACATACCAATGCCTAGTTAATAAGATGTTCGAGCATCAAATAGGCAAATCCATGGAATTTTACATTGATGACATGCTAGTTAAGTCCCTGCGCGCAGAGGACCATTTGACTCATTTGCATGAAACTTTTGACATACTTAGAAGCTACAACATGAAGCTCAACCCCGAGAAATGTTCCTTCGGAGTAGGTTCGGGCAAGTTTTTAGGCTTATGGTATCGAATAGGGGGATCGAAATTAATCCCGATAAAATCAAGGCCATTGAAGAAATCACGATAGTAAACAATGTGAAGGCCGTACAGCGGCTTAAGGGGCGGATAGCGGCACTGGGCCGATTCATCTCGAGGTCATCAGATCAGAGTCATCACTTTTTCTCCTTGATCAAAAAGAAAAACAGCTTCGAATGGACTCCGGATTGCCAGCAGGCCTTAGAAGGCTTAAAGCGATATCTCTCGAGCCCACATTTGCTCCATACCCCAAAGGAGGGAGAAACTCTATATCTTTACTTGGTCGTGTCCGAGGTAGCGGTGAGTGGTGTGTTGGTTCGAGAAGAGCAAGGTACACAATTCCCTATCTACTATGTGAGTCGGACCCTGGGAGACGCTGAAACCAGGTATCCACATCTAGAAAAGTTAGCTCTCGCCTTGATAAGCGCGTCTCAAAAATTAAAGACTTATTTTCAATGTCATCATATATGTGTTTTAACTACATATCCCCTTTGAAACATTTTGCATAAGCCCGAATTGTCAGGTCAACTAGCCAAATGGGCTATTGAACTGGGAGGATATGATATCGAGTACCAAACGGCCATCAAGTCTCAAATCTTTGCAGACTTCATGGCGACTTTTTACCTGCCCTCGTGCCCGAAGTAGATAAATAACTCTTGTTAAAGGCGGGCACCTCGTCGGGGGTATGTACCATATTCACCGACGGTGCCTCAAACGTGAAAGGGTCCGGGCTCGATATTATCCAGAAATCGCCTACGGGCAACCTAATTAGACAATCTATAAGAACTTCAAAACTGACTAACAACGAGGCCGAGTATGAGGCCATGATTGCAGATCTTGATCTGGCCAAGAGCCTAGGAGCCGAAGTCATCGAAGCTAAATGTGACTCACTCCTAGTAGTGGACCAAGTAAATGGGAGCTTCGAGGTTCGAGAAGATGGGATGCAAAGATAATTAGAAAAACTTCAAGTCTCATTGCACCGCTTCAAAGAATGGACTCTGGTCCACATACCTCGAGATCAGAACAGCGAGGCCGATGCACTCGCAAACCTGGGATCATCCGTCGAAGAAGATGACATCCTCCCGGGGCTGTTGTTCGGTTATCCAAATCAGTAATCGAAGAAGGTCATGCTGAAATCAAATCTACCAGTCTGACATGGGATTGGAGAAATAAGTACATCGACTATTTGCGAAATGGGAAGCTGCCCACGGATCCAAAGGAATCAAGGGCCCTTCGAACAAAAGTAGCCTGATTTTCACTCGATGAGGATGAGAATGGAACCATGTATAGAAGAAGCTTCGATGGACCCCTAGCAGTATGCTTGGGACCAGGGGACACCGATTATGTGCTCCGACAAATCCACGAGGGCACCTGCAGAAATCATTCTGGTGCTGACTCTTTAATTCGAAAGGTGATCAGAGAAGGTTACTATTGGGATAGTGTGTAGAAGGACACCGAAGAATTTGTCCAAAAATGCGACAAATGCCAAAGGTTTGCACCAATGATTCACCAAACCGGTGAACAACTGCATTCAGTTTTATCACCATGGTCGTTCATGAAATGGGGAATGGACATCGATGGGCCTCTGCCCACGGCGCCAGGTAAAGCTAGATTCATTCTGTTTATGACTGGCTACTTTTCAAAATGGGTGGAAGCACGGGCCTTCACAAAGATAAGAGAAAAAGAAGTCATCGACTTCATCTGGGACCACATCATATGCCGATTCGGGATCCCCTCCGAGATAAAATGTGATAACGGGAAGCAACTCATCAGAAGCAAAGTGACAAAATTCCTCGAAGATCACAAAATCAAAAGAATCATATCAATGCCGTACCATCCATGTGCAAACGGTAAGGCCAAATCCACACATAAGACCTTCATTCAAAACTTGAAAAAAAAGTTAAAGAATGCGAAAGGAAAATGGAGAGAGATGCTGCCCGAGGTGCTATGGGTGTATCGAACAACTTCGAAATCGAGCACAGGAGACATGTCGTTCTCTTTGGTGTATGGATCCGAGGCTTTGATAGTTGAGGTTGGGGAGCCAAGTGCCAGATTTCGACATGCCACCGAAGTCTCAAACAATGAGACCATGAATACAGCCCTCGAGCTGTTAGATGAAAAGCGAGAAGCTTCTTTGGTCCGGATGGCCGCTCAAAAACAAAGGATCGAAAGATACTATAACAGGAGAACAAACCTCCGACATTTCGGAGTCGGGGACTTAGTCCTAAGGAAATTCACCCTCAACACAGGAACCCAAATGAAGGGAAGTTAGGCCCTATCTGGGAAGGACCGTATCGCGTCCTCGGAATAATCGGCAAAGGGTCCTACAAACTCGGCATCATGGAAGGCAAGAAACTTCCAAGCAACTGGAACGTATCAATGCTCAAATGATATTATTTCTAAGGTATAACCTTCTCCCTTTCCATTTTGTGCTTCACACTAAAATTTTACAGGTCTACGATAGAAGACATCGGGCCATCCTTCAAACTGAGAACCTTGGGTCTTAAAGCATGTATTGCGCTCTTTTTCCCTTCGATCGGGTTTTATCCCAAAAAGGGTTTTTCCAACAAGGTTTTTAATGAGGCAACATCCATATGCTACCTAAGAAGAACTCATCAAGCATTCAAGGCTTCTCTTCAATCAACCTCGAATACTGGGGAACATCCCTCCCGGGGATAATCTCCTCGAAGAAATAAGCCAAAGAGGGTCTCGACAGGAGAATCGTGTATTGGGCCAAACGGTCGAATGAACTGTGTCCGCTTAGAATAATCGAACCCTCGATGGCGAAAACATGTATGCTTGTACCAAGCAATCGAAGAAGTATCTTTATCATCAAAATGCTCTCTGTCTCGAAGAAATTTGCTATTTTCTTTACAAAGAACTCCCGAACACTCGGGGACTGCCACCGAGAACTCGAAGTTATAAGACCCCGAAACGGGAAACTTCGAGCTCAAAAGCCCTCCATGAGGCAACATCAAATCTGTAAGACCTCTTCGAGGCATGCCTAAACTCGAACAACATAAGACCTCCGTAAGGCAACATCAAATATGTAAGACCTCTTCGTGGAATGCTCAAACTTATAAGCCCTCCATGAGGCAACGTCAAATCTGTAAGACCTCTTCGAGGCATGCTCAAACTTACAAGCCCTCCATGAGGCAACATCAAATCTATAAGACCTCAAGCAAGGCATGTCCAAATTTGTAAGACCTTAGAAAAGCATAATCCCGATATTAAAGTTGAGGCTATATATTCGAACTTGTAAGACCCCTAAAAGGGAATACCCTCGATATAGACGTCGAGGCTACCGCACTCGGGGACTAAAAGGCCTCATAATGCGTAAGAGCCTATGTCTCCAGCTTAAAAGGCCTTAGAGATAATGCGTAAGAGCCTATATCGCCAGCTTAAAAGGCCTCAGAGCCAATGCGTAAGAGCCTATGTCGCCAACTTAAAAGGCCTCGGAGCCAATGCGTAAGAGCCTATGTCGCCAACTTAAAAGGCCTCAGAGCCAATGCGTGAGAGCCTATGTCGCCAGCTTAAAAGACCTCAGAGCCAATGCGTAAGAGCCTATGTCGCCAGCTTAAAAGGCCTCAGAGCCAATGCGTAAGAGCCTATGTCTCCAACCTAAAGATCCTCAGGGCCAATTCAAAACCCTAAGGGTCGATGAGTTCGAGTTGAAATCTGACTCGAGGTTTGAGTTCCGAACAGGTTAACTATCAACTATCGTCAATCGCGCATCAAGCGCAAGATCTCAAAGGTCTCATGACAAAGTCCAACTCATCGTACTAATTATCGGCACGTCAAGCATAAAACCTCAAAGATTTCATGTCGAAGTCCACCCCATCGGACTAGTCATTGACAAGCATCAAAGTTCAAAACAAAAAACAAAGACACAAGAAAGTTGAAAATATCCAAGGGTTTTCTGTATATGTATATTACAAAGATACATTTTCAACATTCTCACAAAGCCTAGTCTACTCTCTAGAGCTTATTCCCTCACTCCCTCGGGGACTATGGCTTCATCAGCCCTTCGGGACCAGCTCCCTTGATGGCCTTCAAGCATCAGTTCCGACATCAGTGGAAATAATGATTCGGCATCGATCTCATCCTCCTTGGCTTGTTTTATCTCCTCCGAGAGATCAAAGCCCTTAGCGTGAATCTCTTCGAGGGTTTGCCTCCGAGACTTGCATCGGGCGTATTCATTGCTCCTCCTCTCTCTATCGGAGGCCTCCCTAAACTCTGCCCGAGCATTGACAGCGTCTTTCAAATAAGCGACCACCATCTTATCGACCTTTACTTAGAGCCCTTCGGCTTCGGTTCGAGCATCCACAACCTCGGCCTCCCTGGTCACGACCTCCTCTCGGAGTTGCCCCACCAGTTCATCCTGCAGTTCAATTTGCAACGATGAATCAAGATAGTAAGTACCAAGTTATGAAAATAAAAGGCGAGTCCAAGAATGCCATATTACCTGCTTGACGAAACTTGCCCGCTCCTGGAACGCTTTCTCCGAGCTTGTCGAAGCTCATGCAACTCCTCTTCCTTTCGGGTAGAGGAAGTCCTCAACTCGTTCAACTCTGATGTGAGTTTCTCGAGCTCCTCCTGACGATGGGTAAGCTCATATTGTAGCTTGGACAAGGCCTGGCCATACATCCTCGTGACCTGCAGTGCAAAGGAAGAGAAGTTAGAAAAACGGGGGTCGAACACTGTGCCGATGGCGACCGCTGTGCAGCCTTCCTGTCGCAGCATTTAATGTTCTGACGAGGCTGATGTCATGATGAGGATATCGACGAGGCAAGAATTCGAGACCGTTTCTTATTATTTCATTCTAAGAAACGCAGGGACTATCTTTGTACGGCCAAAATCGGAGAGCCCGATTTCGAGGCTATTGTGGCATTCCAAAGTTCGTCTTTGAAGAAGTCAGAACAAGCTTGAAGTTTGACACTGAAAAGACCCCTCGAGGGAAAATATCGAGGATATTGCATACTCGACCTCGGGGAATTGCAAATCGGTGACTATCAAGGAAATGCGGGAAATTTCCAAGGGTACGTGATTAAAGCTGACCAAGCCTGCAGGAATAGTACAAATTCGTACTGAGACATTAAATAGCCGTTCTAGTAGTACTTCCTTGTAATAATTATACATGTACTATATTGGGATTCCCCCTCCTATATAAAGGGGACCCTTGTCATTTTGTAGGAGGAAGATATTGAATACAACAACAAGAATATTCTTTGCTCTCTAACAAAAACACATTCTACGATTGTCCCTTTGATTTATTGCTTTCAATTATCGTGTTCATATATTGTTCTTCATCTATTGCTCTTTGTTGATCATAAAGGGCTATCTTCTTGGCCCTCTATTTTGTTATTCCTTCAACGACCGTCCTTTGTCGAGCGTTGAAACTCGACATCGAGATCCCATTTCGGTCAGCTCGAGACCTGTTTGCAGCAAGTTTTGGTTTGCGTACCTCTATTTTCCCTTCCATTATCTCAGTTTCCCTATTCGTACTTAGCATCTATTGCCTAAACAACTAGTATTAAAATAAATCACATATTTTTAGAACCACTAAATAAATATAATTGTCATTACCATTTTTAAGGTAAACAATAACATTTTCAAAACATGTTAGTTTATTTTTCCTACTTTACCAAATAACTATAAAAATAGATTTTTGTAGTTTTGTAAGAAGATGGAGAGATTGGAATGCACATGGTAAACAATTAATAGATTAGGGTCCATATTAAAAAACAATGTATTCTTTAGGGGTGCAAAATGCAACGAACCCCATGTAAGCCTCTAGAGAAAATCATCAAATTGCACTAAATGAAGAAATGATCGGCCGATGTGGATTAAGTCCACAGAAAACACCTTGATTAAGTATATGTAGGCGGTTATCACCGGTTTCAAAAAATTAAGTATATGGGTGCGGTTATCGCCTATTTAAAAAAAAAACACATGTAAACGCACGAGAGCTTTTATGTAACATTGATTTTCCAAAGTCCCTCCCTCCATGAATATTTGTTCTGTTCTCACTGTGAATGGAAATAAGCTATGTTGTACAACAGAAAATTGACACGTGAATCATGATGTAAATTTGAAACCTTAAAAATTTAGGTGCTGTATGAGCACTCATCTCTTGTTCTACAAAATTTACAAACTTCTAAGTGGACCTCTTCTTGCTCTAAACGGGCTTCCTTCCCAGTGCATATGCCAAAGGAGGTGGAACAGCATTTCCAATTTGCCTGTGCTTGTGTAAAATGTTACCAGCATATCTGGGAAACCCTGCAATAGATATATTATTGTAATAAATATTCCTATCAAAGGCTTGCATCATTAGTGAATACAATACAAATTCCACGAGCAGTGACCAACTTAATTTCAGTTTGTTTAATCTTTATTTTCAATAAATGATTACTCTTATTTCCTAATAAAGAGTAATCACCCGTATACCTCAAACTGAAACTGATACGACACTTAGCCGCGCAATCAACCTATCAACAACAGACTCCCCCACTTGGCTCAAGCCATAGATCGAGACGAACAATAACTCACAATGCCCATACGCTAACACCGCCACTATACCGCATCGAAATTCAATTAAACCTTTCATAAGCTCCTATAACACGACACATCTCATACCTCAATTCAATTCGCACTCACCTTAGGAATAATGATAACTCCAATCAACACATACCAACTCAATTCGCACTCACCTTGAGTGACTCCATTCCACGAGACCACTTTGTCTCCAGATCCATGAACCGTTTCATGCCCTACTCGCACGCATATTCACATCATCGACTGGCATACCCATTCCGATAACCCTTCTATGAACCCGAAGTTTGCTTCTCTCATTCCTCCAAATGCTACGCTGCAAGCCGAAAACATCATGGAACATTCCGGGCATCCTATCACAATCTGCTGCAAGAGCCCGATCCTTAGCCATACTGCGGACTTGAAACCCTTAAACATCGCATTCTTAACCTTCGAATTCATTAGGACCATTGTTAAGAGTCACCACTCTGGCTTGGTCCCGAATATAATCAACCCCACAACTCCGCTGACACCTGAACTCCCATCTTAATAAAGCACCCGACTGACCAACTTCCCTTGCAATTCATCTTTGTATGAAGCATAAACCCTAAATCTTCCCAAAGCCTAAACACAAGTCAATAAGGCCAGTTACAAGACCTCCTAACAATTCCTTTGCTTAAAAACTTATGCCCTCTTCCCTTGGCTACATTAACCCACCATTATGCCGACAACCAGAATTTTCACCAGCAGATACCATGCAACTCAATCATAGGCGGTGGGACTCTCCCACTTAGCCTGAAGCCACCATTACATAACTCTGGAGCCAACCAAGATTCTTTCTTCATTGTTGACATGATCTCGCACAACCAACTCGTCAAATTCCTCGAAATACTTCTGTTAGCATTTCATGAACACTCTGAATCTCTAGCATCATTCGCATATTTGACCTCTTACTGGATAGTTAGAAGAATTCTTCGTAGAAACTTTGCCAACCACGCGACCTCTGACCTGCTCACAGGAGATAACCCACCTGTAGAAATTACATGCCAACATCTCCCAACGTCGCAACACGGGGTAATATCATTACGTCATCAATAACCCATCCTGAGCCCGTGCTTGTTCACCAACGGAACCAGTTCGTTCACTCCTTATGGACATAAACTAAGCACTCCTTCTCGTTGCATCCAATCTCCCGTCGTTATAGCCAATATTTCAATTTAATCCCGTGGACCCAATCACCGTCCACTAAACTTCTCAAATCACTCCAAACTTCTCCTCAAGGTGTGCATCTATCTTACCACAGAACTCATATGCTGCGCTGCCACTCTCCCACTTGATCAAACTCGCCCCTCTAAGCAACTCCTACACCTGGCCTTTCAGAAATTTAACCATTGCCTAACACTTCCCACAGGTCCTTCTTCATCATATGCTACCAATTGTTGCCTCAAATCAATATCTATCTCTGTAGCACTTGAACCAACGGATTCACTACCACTTTAAACTTTTCCGAAGATCCTCCTTCTCGAGCCGTTTAAATTAGAAATACCCATTTAATCCTGGACCACCGCACCCCGCAATCTCTGACAGCCGCTTCTCCAATACTAGCTCACAATATCCCGATCCAAATGCAAATTGGAGAAACCATAGCACCGGCGAACTTAACACATTCTATTCGATCAAGGATGACAATACCACATCACATATGAAGATTCCACCTCACTTGAAAACACCAATTCCCATCACTCTATCAACTCAAACCTGAACATTTATAGTCCAATTGCCTTTCCTCCACCGGAAATAAAATACTGAAATATCGGAATCACGCTCTGAATAGAACTCCTTTCAAGTCATTCACCGTCCCAACACATGGGCAAACATCCTACCACCACGTCAATTACTGCGCGATAACCATTCATGAGCATCATAACAACCTGTGCATAGCCTCAAAGCTCACAGAAATACAACTACTGAGCTGAAACCACATAATATCCTTCCGCAAAGCAACGACAATAGTCCCAACCAACTATGCATGGAGAAACATCACACACCACATCTGTAGTACCATTACAATTCCTCAAGTTCCCGATTTATAGCAAGCGCTTCGTGACGTGTAAGATTGAGTAGGAAAAAATGTAGGCATAGAACTCAAAGGAATCAAACCGTACGATGAGGAATCAAGAAGGGAAGTACTCCTAATAGCCCTGTAGCCTCTCGAAGATAAGTACAGATGTCTCTGTATCAATCCGCAAGGCTCTACTAGACTTGCTCATGACTTATGAGGCCTAAGGGAACCTAGTGCTTGGATACCACGTTGTCACGACCCAAATCCAATAAAGGTCGTGATGGCGCCAGACACCATCCTCAGGCAAGCCAACACTAAGAAGTTAATTAAATCTTATTTTAATACTCTTGAAATCTTTCCTTTCATTTCCTTAAATTATGATTAGCGAACTTTCACTGAGTAAATAATAATATCTTTAACCAATTTAATTAGTGAATAAATCCCATATTCATCCCAGAATCCGGTGTGACAAGTGCATGAGCAAATTTCTAGGAAAATTACATGTAATACAACAATTGTCTGGAATACAAACTGGACAAAAGGGAAAATACAATACATCCGAGGGAGACTCTGTTGGTTGTGGGTCGTCTCGAGAGAAGCAGCTCACCTAAGTCCCCATATCAGCCACATCACTGCGTCAAGAGAGGCCACTAGATATATATGTACCTGTACAACAAAAATACACAGCAAGTGTAGTATGAGTACAAAAACAACGTATAACCAGTAAGTATCCCGCCTAACCTCGAAGAGGTAGTGACGAGAGGTCGACTTTGACACCTACTAGAGGTCAATCCAATATAATCAAATGTGATGTCAACATGGATGTTATTATAAACTAATAAATAACCACATGAAAGGATAATTTCTTCCATCAATTATAAATCCCAGTTTCCGTCATCTCAATTAACAGCTTATTAAGACAATTAAATAGTTAAAATCACAGGTGGCACCCAAATAATATCATGCGCAGGAAATGCCGAGGGTCGTACGGCCCAAACCAACAATAATAAAATGTGCACTACCGAAGGGTCGAACGGCGCGAACTATAGATGCATCTATTACCCCGCTCGCGAATCATACATGCAACGCAGGTACTCATAGATACACACATTCAAATAGTCAATCTAGATTTCATCAGGAAAACAATTACCCAAGGAAATGACAATTTCTCTTTTAATGGTCAAGAAGATGGTGTTTAATCTTTTAGAAGTCCATTTTCCAAGTTCGAAATGATTTAAGCATTTTAAATTTATCAATAAATTCACAAGTTCGGCAAGTAAAGCATGTTTTTGGGTCCTAGACTACCCGGACATAGCATAATAGTAGCTACGCACGAACTCTTGTCACCTCGTGCGTACGTAGTCCCCCCAAAATAGTAGCACATATTTAATTATTTCACCTATGAGGACAATTCCTTCTTACAAGGTTAGAAAGGAGACTTACCTCGCTCCAAGGTTCCATAACCGGCTCCCAAGCCATTCCGACGACTCAAATCGATGCACAGTGCTCCAAAACGAGTCAATAATTCTGCAAACCCATAAATGTATACTCAATTACTCATAACATCAATTTATAACAAGTTCTATCCCCAATCGCAAAGTCGCTAAAATCACCCTCAGGCCCACGTGCCCGGATTCCGAAATTTTTCGAAGGTAAAGATTACCTATAACCTCACAAACTCAAATATACAATTTACTCTCAATTTCATGCCCAAATTCATGGTCAAAATCCAAGAATAACAATTTCTAGGTTTTTCCTCAAAATCCCAAACTTCTACTAATTTTCATGTCTAAATCCATATAAAATCATATATTTAACTCAAAAATTTGGGAAGAAAGCACTTACCTCTAGTAGTTGATGAAGATGGAACTCCACATTGCTCCAAAATCGGCTCTCATGGTCGAAATAAAATGAAATTGAGCCAAACCCTTGTCTTAAAATAACATACTGCCCAGCCCGCTTTTCGCAACTGCAGTCCACCTGCCGCTTCTGCGGCTCCGCACCTGCGGAAAGTTCCATCGCAGGTGTGGCCTCAGCTAAACTCGACCATGCCCGCTTCTGCGGAGCCCAGACCGCTCTTGCGGTCTCGCTTCTGCGGAAGCTGCATCGCACCTGGGCCACCAGCCAAGCCAGTCCACTTCCGCTTCTGCGATACCAAGGCCGCTTCTGCGGCTCCGCACCTGCGTCCAAAACCTCGCAGGTGTGGTTACACCAGACACCAACAGCCTTAGCCTTTCTCCAAATTCCAAATTCGATCCGTTAACCACCCAGAATCCACCCGAGGCCCCCGGGACCCCGTCCTATCACACCAACCTGTTCCAAAATATAATGCAGACCTGCTCGAGGCCTCAAATCATATCAAATAACATCGAAACAATGGATCGCAACTCAATTAAATCTTTATGAACTTTAGAATTTCAAACTTCTTCATTTGATGCTGAAACCTATCAAATCACGCCCGATTGACCTCAAATTTTGCACACAAGTCATATTCAACATTACGGACCTACTCCAACTTCCAGAATCGAAATCCGACCCCGATATCTAAATTTCCACTTCCAATTCAACTCCTCAAAAACCTTCAAATTTCTAACTTTAGCCCAATGACTCCAAATACGGACCTCTGAATTCACTTTCGGACGCGCTCCCGATATCAGAATCACCATACGGAGCTATTCCGAATCAGAATCCCAAACAGACATCGATAACATTGATATGCACCTTAACCCAAATTTATGAAATTCTTCCAAGAATGTTAACTTCAACAATAGGCGCCGAAACACTCCCGGGTCATCCAAAACCCGATAGGAACATACACCTAAGTCTAAAATCATAATACGAACCTGTTGGAACCTTCAAATCCCGATTCCGAGGTCGTTTACTCGAAAATCGCAACTCAACCAAATTCTTCCAACTTAAAGCTTCCGAAATGAGGGTTCTCTTTCCAAATCGACTCTGGACTTCCCAAAATTCAATTCCGACCATGCGTGCAAGTCATAACACCTGAAGTGAAGCTACCCATGGCCTCAAACCGCTGAACAGCGTGCTAGAGCTCAAAACGACCGGTCGGATCGTTACATCCTCTCCCACTTAAACATACGTTCGTCCTCGAACGTGCCAAGGATTGCTCCGGAGTTGTCTGAAATTACTGTTTAACACCTCGTGCGCCTACCCGTGCTACCACAACCCAGTTGAGCACATTTGCTCGAATAAATCTGAAGATTCTCCCTTTTTACTTAGCCAAATTGGCCTTAGAGCTCAATTCCAACATCCAAAATTCTCTGCCAGGCCTGCTATCAATATACGAACACCGTATCAATCACCACACGATGTACCAGAACATGACTACATACCTTTGCTGAATTCTCACCATGCATCACATCATTCACATGCCCATAATAACACTTTCTGCTCATACTAGCTAATATTCCCCGAATCCGATCCTCACAATGTCCCCATGACACATATATAGGTCATGTTCTAACTCTTACAATACCGCCACGATGGAAGAGATGTGTAGAAATTCATAACCAACTGCAGAGTTAACAATTCATCGAGTCTCTCCTCTTGACTAGAATTATCACCTCATTATGAACCAAATAATGGTATTTGTTCTTTAATATACTTCACATAATCTTATCGCACTGATCCATGATCCAATAATCTCGTCACACCCAGTATGAACTGCTCAAGCAATAAACCACCCCAGATTCTGCCAAAATCTCCTATGATGCCACAATGCGATAATAGGCCACAACTCGAACGTGATACATAAGGAAAACGAACTCTGAAAGGAGCTACTCAACTCACGCAACTAATTAGACAACCGAAAAGGCGCTATAAACCTTCCTCAAAAAATGAGAAACAAAACACTCAAAAATAAATATTGGGCGCTATACCCGACATCACACTGTTGCGGCGTGCAACCCGGTCCAAATAACATGCCTGTGGCGGCATGCCACCCGATCCAAATACAAAATCCACATAAGGAGATACTTACCGAGCTAAATCGCTCGTTACCACAAAATATCGAATATCGGTCACCAGCACGCTAAGTGCATAATACCATCTTTGGGAGACAGATAGAGCCATACGCGACAAAACTCAAGCACAACTGAGGTGCAATATATGATCTGAATCTCAAGAGCCATCCTGCTCACATAACATCATCACTACACGGAACCTCAACACATAAGAAATTTTCAAGTCATTTCACAACTCATACGGCATAACATAATATTACATGAAATGGACGAAGATGGAACAACATCTAATGTTCTAATACCACTTCCATGAGAAGTGATATACTAAAATGAACACATCTGACTCACATAGAGCCCATAATCATATTTAAACCCATTCACAAACCTCAAGCCGATTCTGCTCGCACCGAACTAGGCTAATAGCCTTACCTAGGTTCATAATAACCCACTTTTTTTCTCATAACACGCAAGAACAACCATCATAGCCGGAGCAAACCCCCACATTCCGCAACCAAATGAACCGACCGCCCTCCAGGCATAAATTCTCAAATATGTGATATTACCACATCCTTCATACTTGGCTTAAACCTTCAATCAATCAGGTGACTACATGTCACACTTATACAATCTTCCCGTGGTCACGCTCCCACGACCTTCCACACAAGGTAACAAGTCTGCACATCCACACCACCGACCACACTAACGTTGTAAAGAAAATAGAGAATCCATGACCGGTATACAAAGCCTCTTTCACAAAACACCGATCTCAGGTGACGCTGAAGAGAACACCAGCTTACTCTAAACATTCAAATCCCTTTTCTTGCTCATCCGAGCTTATGACATCCTTGCCAACACTGAACTGCAACCTTGATCCTCGCTTCCAAATTTCATACCGTTCACTGCACCTAACATGCCAATATGCAATCGCACATGAATCTTGTCATAACTCCTGAACCACTAATAGGGTAAAAACTTTATCACATATAAACCTTTTATTTAACTCAATTCAAGAGAACCATAACAACACAAGAGTGAATTCTCATAATCACAAAACATGCAAATCCTCAAGTAATAGTCTATACCACCATAATCCTTTCGGGATCCGCCTACACATGACAAGCCATAATACTTGAATGCTTCCAAATAAAATTAATTACGGCGGCCATCAAGCACTCACACGCACCGTCATAACTCACATGCATTACTAATAATGCTGAAAGGACTAATTATTGCCGCCAATGCGCCAATTCCACCATGACTGACCATCTAACTTTTTCAATTTTCCGTTACTCGCGTCATTCTCAAACTCCACCTTTGCACGACATAAATTATCCACCTGTCTACCTCAAACTGAAACTGATACGACACTTAGCCGTGAAATCAACCTATCAACAGCAAACTCCCCAACTTGGCTCAATCCATAGATCGAGATGAACAATAACTCACAATGCCCATACGCGAACACCGCCACGATACCGTAGTGAGATTCAATTCAAACTTTCATAAGCTCAAATAACACGACCCATCTCATACCTCAATTCAATTCGCACTCACCTTAGGAAAAATGATAACTCCAATCAACAAATACCAACTCAATTCGCACTCATCTTGAGTGACTCCATTCCACGAGACCACTTTGTCTCCAAACCATGAACCGTTCCATGCCGTCCTCGCTTTCATATTCACATCTTCGAATGTCATACCCATTCTGATAACCCTTCAATGAACCCAAAGTTTTCTTCTCTCATTCCTCCAAATGCTACGCTGCAAGCCGAAAACATCATGGAACATTCCGGGCCTCCTATCACAATCTGCTGCAAGAGCCCGATCCTTAGCCATACTGCGGGCTTGAAACCCTTAAACATTGCATTCTTAACCTTCGAATTCATTAGGAGCATTGTTGAGAGTCACCCACTCTGGCTTGGTCCCGAAGATAATCAACCCCACGACTCCGCTGGAACCTGAACATCTATCTTAATAAAGCACCCGACTAACCAACTTTCCTTGCAATTCATCTCTGTACGAAGCATAAGCCTTGAATCTTCCCAAAGCCTGAACACAAGTCAATAAGGCCAATTATAGCACCCCCCTAACATTTACTTTGCTTAATATACAACTTATGATCTCTTCCCTTGGTTACATTAACCCACCATTATGCTGACAACCAGAATTTTCACCAGCAGATACCATGCAACTCAATCGTAGGCGGCGAGACTCTCCCACTTAGCATGAAGACACTATTACACGACTCTGGAGCCAACCAAGATTCTTTATTCATTGTTGACATGATCTCGCACAACCAACTCGTCAAATTCCTCGAAATCCTTCCGTTAGCATTTCATGAACACTCCGAATCTCTAGCATCATTCGCGTATTCGACCTCTTACTGGATAGTTAGAAGAATTCTTCGTAGAAACTTCGCCAACCACGCGACCGCTGACCTGCTCACATGAGATAACCCACCTGTGGAAATTACATGCCGACATCTCCCAACGTCGCAACACGGGGTACAATCATTACATCATCAATAACCCATCCTGAGCTCATGCTTGTTCACCAACTGAACCAGTTTGTTCACTTCTTATGGACATAAACTAAATGTGCGACCATATCTTCCGATTGAAAGTTGTATTGCATTCTTCTTTATATTAAGCACTCATTCTCATTGCATCCAATCTCCCGTAATAATAACCAATATTATTATTTAAGCCCGTGGACCCAATCACCGTCCACTAAAATTCTCAAATAACTCCAAACTTCTCCTCAAGGTGTGCATCTATCTTACCACAGAACTAATATGCTATGCTGCCACTCTCCCACTTGATCAAACTCGTCCCTCTAAGCAACTGCTCGACTTTTGCTTCTTACACCTGGCCTTCTAGAAATTTAAACAATGCCTAACACTTCCCGCAGGTCTTTCCTCATCATATGCTACCAGTTGTTGCCTCAAATCAATATCTATTTTTGTAGCACTTGAACCAACGGATTCGCTACCACTTTAAACTTTTCCGAAGATCCTCCTTCTCGAGCCGTTTACATTAGGAATACCCATTCAATCCTAGACCACCGCACCTCGCGATCTCTGACAGCCGCTTCTCCAATACTAGCTCACAATATCCCGATCCAAATGCAAACTGGAGAAACCATAGCACCGGCGAACTTAACACATTTTATTCGATCAAGGACGACAATACCACATCACAGATGAAGATTCCACCTCACTTGAAAACACCAACTCCCATCACTTTATCAACCCGAACCTGAACATTTATAGTCCAATTGCATTTCCTCCACCGGAAATAAAATACTGAAATCTCGGAATCACGCTCTAAGTAGAACTCCTATCAAGTCATTCATTGTCCCAACACATGGGCAAGCATCCTACCATCATGTAAAAATAATTCGCGATAACCATTCATGAGCATCATAACAACCTGAGCATAGCCTCAAAGCTCTCAGAAATACAACTCCTGAGTTGAAACGACATAATATCCTTCCGCAAAGCAACAAAAGTAGCCCCAATCAACTATGCATGGAGAAACATCACGCATCATATCTGTAGTACCATTACAATTCCTCAAATTCTCGATTTATAGCAAGCGCTTCGCGGCGCGTAAGATTGAGTAGGAAGAAATGTAGGCATAGGCCTCAAAGGAATCAAACTGCATGATGAGGAATCAAGAAGGGAAGTACTCGTAATAGTTCTGTAGCCTCTCGAAGATAAGCACAGACGTCTTTGTACCAATCCGCAAGACTCTACTAGACTTGCTCATGACTCGTGAGGCCTAAGGGAACCTAGTGCTCGGGTACCACATTGTCACGACCCAAATCTAATAAAGGTCGTGATGGCGCCGGACACCACCGTCAAGAAAGCCAATACTAAGAAGTTAATTAAATCTTATTTTAATACTCTTGAAATCTTTCCTTTACATTTCCTTAAATTATGATTACCGAACTTTCATTGAGTAAACAATAATATCTTTAACCAATTTAAATAGTGAATAAATCTCATAGTCATCCCAGAACTCGGTGTCACAAGTGCATGAGCAAATATCTAGGAAATTTACATGTAATACAATAATTGTCTGGAATACAAACTGGACAAAAAGGAAAATACAATACATCCGAGGGAGACTCTGTTGGCTGCGGGTCGTCTCGAGAGAAGCAGCACACCTAAGTCCCCATATCAGCCACACCATTACGTCAAGCGGGACCAGTAGATATACATGTACCTGTGCAACAAAAATTCACAACAAGTGTAATATGAGTACGAAAACAACGTGTACCCAGTAAGTATCCCGCCTAACCTCGAAGAGGTAGTGAAGAGGTCGACTTTGACACCTACTAGAGGTCAATCCAATATAATCAAATGTGATGTCAACATGGATGTTATTATCAACTAACAAATAACAATAGGAAAGGACAACTTCTTCCATAAATTATAAATCCCAGTTTCCTCAATTAACAGCTTATATCTTAAGGCAATTAAACAATTCAAATCACCGATCGTACCCAACAAATATCATGCGTAGGAAATGCCGAGGGTCGTACGGCCCGAACCAACAATAATAAAATGTGCACTGCCGAAGGGTCGAACGACGCAAACCATAGATGTATCTATTACTCCACTCGCGAATCATACATGCGACGCGGTCAAATATAATAATAGAGTTACCCCGCTCGTGAATCATACATGCGACGCAGGTACTCATAGATACACACATTCAAACAGTCAATCCAGACTTCATCAGTAAAACAATTACCCAAGGAAATGACAATTTCTCTTTTAATGGTCAAGAATATGGTGTTTAATCTTTTGAGAAGTTCATTTTCCAAGTTCGATATGATTTAAGCATTTTAAATTTATCATTAATGTCACAAGTTCCGCAAGTATAGCATGCTTTTGGGTCTTAGACTACCCGGACATAGCATAATAGTAGCTACGTACGGACTCTCGTCACCTCGTGCGTACGCAGCCCCCCACAAATAGTAGCACATATTTAATTATTTCACCTATGGGGATAATTCCCTCTTACAAGGTTATAAAGGAGACTTACCTCGCTCAAAGGTTCCATAACCGACTCCCAAGCCCTTCCGGCGACTCAAATCGATGCACAACGCTCCAAAACTAGTCAATAATTATGCAAACCCATAAATGTATACTAAATTACTCATAACAATACAATTTATAACAAGTTCTAACCCCAATCGCAAAGTCGATAAAATTACCCTCAGACCCACGTGCCCGTATTCTGAAATTTTTCGAAGGTAGATATTACCTATAACCTCACAAATTCAAATACACAATTTACTCTCAATTTCATGCCGAAATTCGTGGTCAAAATCCAAGATACCAATTTCTAGGTTTTTCCTCAAAATCCCAAACTTCTACTAATTTTCATGTCTAAATCCATATAAAATCATGTATTTAACTCAAAACTATGGGAAGAAAGAACTTACCTCTACTAGCTGTTGAAGATGGCACTCCACATTACTCCAAAATCGGCTCCCATGGTAGAAATAAAATGAAATTGAGCCAAACCCTCGTCTTGAAATAACACACTGCCCAGCCCGCTTTTCGCACCTGCAGTCCACCTGCCGCTTCTGCGGCTCCGCACCTGCGAAAAGTTCCATCGCAGGTGTGGCCTCAGCTAAACTCGACCATGCCCGCTTCTGCAGAGCCCGGACCGCTCCTTCGGTCTTGCTTCTGCAGAAGCTACGTCGCACTTGCGCCCTCAACCAAGCCAGTCCACTTCCGCTTCTGTGGCTCCGCACCTGCGGCCAAAACTCGCAGGTGCGGTTACACCAGACACCAGCAGCCTTTGCCTTTCTCTAATTTCCAAATTCGATCTGTTAACCACCCAGAATCCACCCTAGGCCCCCGGGACCCCGTCCGATCACACCAACCTGTTCCAAAACATAATGTGGACCTGCTCGAGGCCTCAAATCACATAAAATAACATCAAAACAATGGATCGCAACTCAATTAAATCTTTATGAACTTTAGAATTTCAAACTTCTTCATTCGATGTCGAAACCTATCAAATCACGCCCGATTGACCTCAAATTTTGCACACAAGTCATATTCAACTTTACGGACCTACTCCAACTTCCAAAATTGGAATCTGACCCCGATATCAAAATTTCCACTTCCGGTTCAACTCCTCAAAAGCCTTCAAATTTCTAACTTTAGTCACCTGCGAGGTTTTGGCCACAGGTGCGGAGCCGAAAAAGTAGCCTTAGTGTCGTAGAAGCAGAAGTGGACTTGGCTTGGCTGGGGGCGCAGGTGTGACACAACTACCGCAGAAGCGAGAGCGCACGAGCGATCCGGGTGCCGCAGAAGCGGGCGTGGTCGATTTTAGCCGAGACCACACTTGCGATGGAAATTTCTGCAGGTGCAGAGCAGCAGAAGCAGCAGGTGGACAGCATGTGTGATGAATCGTTGGGGAGTGTCTTTTAAAAGACGGGGGCTGGGCTCATTTCAACCCCATTTCCTCCATGGGAGCCGAATTTTGGAGCAACTTTGGAGTGTTATTTTCATCACCAAGAATTAGGTAAGTGATTTCCACTAGTTTCGAGTTTAATACAAGGTTTATGCACGGATTTAGTCATGGAATTTTGTAGAAATTATGGGATTTGGAAGAAAAACCTAGAATTTGTATTTTCGGATTTTGACCACGATTTTTGGGAATGAAATTGAGAGAAATTTATATATTTGGGTTTGTAAATTTTTGGGTGATATTATGTTCGAAAAAGATTTCAAAATTCGGGCACATGGGCCCGAGAGCGATTTGGTCAACTTTCTGAGCGGAGTATGGGAAATGGTATAAATTGAATTGTTGTGAATATTTGAGCATATATTAATGGGTTTGCATTATTATTGGCTATTTTTTGGAACATTGTGCATTGATTTAAGCCATCGGAAGGGCTTGGGAGCCAGTTATAGAACTTCGAAGCGAGGTAAGTCTCCTTTCTGACCTTGTAAGAGGGAATTGTCCCCATAGGTGAAATAATCAATCATGTGCTACAATTTGTGGGGCCTATGTACGCACGAGGTGACGGGAGTCTGTGCGTAGCTACTATTATGCTTATGTTCGGGTAGTCTAGGACCCAAAAGCATGTTTTACTTGCCGTACTTGTAACTTTACTAATAAATTTAAAATGTTTAAATCTTATCGAACTTGGAAAATGAATTTCTAGAAAAGATTTAAATACCATCTTCTTGACTATTAAAAGAGAAATTGCCATATATTTGGGTAATTATTTTCCCGATGTAGTCGGGGTTGACCGTTTGAAATGTGTATGTTTATGTGTAACCGCGTCGCAAATATATTCCGCCAGCGGATTGACTGTTTCCACTACTCTCATGGGAGCGGGTCATACGCCACGGCAGGTTAATAGATGCATCTATGGTTCGCGTCGTTCGACCCTTCGGTAGTGCACATTTCATTATTGTTGGATCGGGTCGTACGACCCACGGCATTTCCTGCGCATGATATTTTATGGTACTTTTTGTGACTTCGCACGGTTTAATTGCCTTGAGATATAAATTATTAATTAAAATGATGGAAACTGAGATTTATAATTTATGGAAGATGTTGTCTTTTCCTGTTGTTATTTGTTATTTGGTTATAACATCTATGTTTAGCATCACATTTAATTATATTAAATTGACCTCTATCAAGTGTCGAAGTCGACCCCTCATCACTGCCTCTTCGAGGTTTCGTACTCATACTACACTTGCGGTACATTTTGATGTACAGGTAAATGTATGGATAGTGGCCTTGTGGGCTCAGAAGCATGGTTGATACGGGGACTTAGGTGATTTTCACCTTATGAGATGACCCGCAGTCAACAGAATCTCCTTCAGAGTACTTGTATCTTTCTTTCTGTCCAAATTTGTATTCCTGACAGTTGTTGTATTTTATTTTACTTCCTAGTAAATGATCATGCACTTGTGACACCGGGTTCTGGGATGAGTACGGGATGGTTAGTATTGAATTTTGAAACCATTAACACTATTTTATTAAAGTTTATTTGTTACCATTTAAATTTGAAAGAAATTTTATGTTTTCAAGAGCTCTAAAATGAGAATTTAAAATACTATTTAGTGTTGGCTTGCCTGACAATGGTGTCTGGCGCCATCACGACCTTTTATAGGATTTTTGGGTCGTGACAACATGGTATCAGAGTGCTAGGTTCCCTTAGGTATCACGAGTCATGAGCAAGTCTAGTAGAGTCTTGCGGATGTACGGAAACATCTGTACTTATCTTCAAGAGGCTATAGGGCAGTTAGGAGTGGTTCCCTTCTTGATTCCTCATCGTACAGTTTGATTCCTACTCAATCCTATGCGATGCGAAGTGCTTGTAATGAATCGGGAATTTGAGGAAATATTAATGGTACTACAGATATGGTGCAGGATGTTTCTCTCTGCATAGTTGGTTGGGGCTATTGTCGTCGCCTTGCAGGAGGATGTTCTGTCATTTCATCTCGGTAGCTACACTTTTGAAAGCTTTGAGGCTATGTGCAGGTTGCTATGATGCTTATGATTGGTTATCGTAGGGTATTGATGTGATGGTAGGATGCTTGCCCATATGTCGGGGAAATGGATGACTTGAAAGGAGGTCTTCTCAGAGCGTGATTCCGAGATTTCAGTATTTTATTTCCGACGGAGGAAAGGCAATTGGACTATAAATGTTCAGGTTTGGGTTGATAGAGTGATGGGAATTGGTGTTTTCAAGTGCGGTGGAATCTTCATCCGTGATGTGGTATTGTCGTCCTTGATCGAATAGAATGTGTTAAGTTCGTCGGTGCTATGGTTTCTTCGGTTTGCATTGGATCAGAGTATTGTGAAGTAGTATTGAAGAAGCGGCTGTCAGAGATCGCGGTGTGTGGTGGTTCAGGATTGAATAGGTATTTCTAATGTAGGCGGCTCGAGAAAGATGATCTTCGGAAAGGTTTAAAGTTATGGTGATCTGCTTGTTTAAGTGCTACAGAGATAGATATTGATTTGAGGCAACAGCTGGGCAGAAAAGTATGAGGAAAGACATGTGGGAAGTGTTAGGAAATGGTTAAATTTCTAGAAGGCCATGTATAAGAAGCGGAAGTCGAGTAGTTTCTTAAAGGAGTGAGTTTGACCAAAGTGGAAGAGTGGAAGGATAGCATATGAGTTCAGTGGCAGGATGACTACGCACCTAGAGGAAAGTTTAGAGTGATTGGGAATTTTAATGGACGGATATTGGGTCCACGGGCTTAATTTGAAATATTGGCTATTATACGGCGGGAGATTGGATGCAACTGAAAGGAGTTGCTTGATATGAAGAAGGATGCAATATAACTTTGAATTGGAAGGTATTGTCACACATTTATTTAATGTCTATAAAGATTAAACGGACTGGTAAAGTTAGTGAATGAGCACAGGCTTAGGATGGGTTATTGATGTCGTAGTGATTGTACCCTGTGCAACAATGTTGGAGGATGTCGGCATGTACTTTGAACAGGTGGGTTATCTCTTGTGAGAAGGTCAGCGGTCGTGTGGTTGACAAAGTTTTTGCGAAGAATTCTATTGACTATTCGGTAAGAGGCCGAATATCTGAATGTTATTAGAGATACAGAGTGTTCATGAAATGTGAAGGATTCGAGGAATTTGGTGGGACGGTTGTGCAAGATTATGTCAACAATGAAGAAAGCATCTGGTTGGGTTCCAGAGTTGTGTAATAATAGCTTCAAGCTAAGTGGGAGAATCCCACCTCCTATGATTGCGTCGCATGGTTATCCACTTGTGAGGTTTCGGTTATTGGCATATTGGTGAGTTAATACAGCTAAGGGAAAGAACTCAATTGGTAATTTAAGCAAAAGGATTTGATAAATGTGTGCAAAAGTTGGCCTTATTGAATCAGGTTTAGGCTTTGGAAAGATTCATGATTTATGCTTCGTACAGAGGTCATTTACAAGGGAAGTGATTCAGGCGGGTGCTTCATTGAGATGGGTATTCATGTGCCAGTGAAGCCTTGGAGTTGATTATATTCGGGACCAAGCCAGATTGGGTGACTCTCAACAACGATCCTAATGAATTCAAAGGTTAAGAATGCGGTGTTAAGGGTTTCAAGTCCACAATATGATTAAGAATTAGGATCTTGCAACAGATTATGATAGTAGGCTCGAAATGTCCTATGATGTTTTCGGCTTGCAGCGTAGCATTTGGATGAATGAGAGGAGCAAACTTCGAGTTCATAGAAGGGTTATCGGAATGGGTACACCAGTCGAAGATGTGAATATGCGTGCAAAGAGGGCATGAAACGGTTCATGGGTCTGGAGACAAAGTGGTCTCGTGGAATGGAGTCACTCAAGGTGAATGCGAATTGAGTTGCTATGTGCTGATTGGAGTTATCATTATTCCTAAGGTACGTACAAATTGAATTGAGGTATGAGATGGGTCGTGTTATATGATCTTATGAACGGTTTAATTAAAGCTCACTGCGGTATCATGGCGGTGTTAGCGTATGGGCATTGTGAGTTATTGTTCGTCTCGATCTATGGCTTGAGACAAGGGGGGAGTCTGTTGTTGATAAGTTGATTGCGCGGCTAAGTGTCGTATCAGGTTTAGTTTGAGTTATACGGGTGAATCAGTTATGTCCTGTAGAGGTGGAGTTTGAGAATGACGCGAGTAATGGAAATTTGGAAAAGTTAGATGGTCAGCCATGGTGGAATTGGCACAGTGGCGGCAGTAATAAGTCCTTTCAGCATGATTAGTCATGCATGTGAGTTGTGACAGTGTGTGCGAGTGCTTGATGGCCACCGTAATTAATTTTATTTGGAAGCATTCAAGTATTATGATAAAGTGTTCGCCCTAATAGTGGTTCAGGAGTTATGATGAAATTCTCGTGCTATCGCATATTGGCATGTTAGGTGCAGTGAACGACGTGAAATTTGGAAACAAGGATCAAGGCTGCGGTTGGGTGGTGCCAAGGGTGTCCCAAGCCCGGATGAGCAGGAAAGGGAGTTGAATGTTTAGAGTAAGCTGGTGTTGCCTTCCGGTCACCTGAGATCGGTGTTTTGTGAAAGAGGCTTTGCACCTTGATTATGGATTCTTGATTTGCTTTACAGCGTTAGTGTGGCCGGTGGAATGAATGTGCAGACTTGTTGCTTTGTGTGGAATGTCGTGGGAGTGTGACCACGGGAAGATTGTATAAGTGTGACATATAGTCACTTAATTGATTGAATATTTAGACCAAGTATGAAGAATGTGGTAATATCGCTTATTTGAGAATTTATGCCTAGAGGGCGCTCGGTTCATTAGGTTGCGGACTGTGGAAGTTTGTCCGGTTATGATGGTTGTTCTTGTGTGTTATGGGAAAAAAGGGGGCTATTATGAACCCTTGAAAGGTTATTAGCCTAGTACAGTGCGATCAAAATCGACTTGAGGTCTGTGAATGGATTTAAATATGAATATAGGCTCTATATCAGACCAGATGTGTTCATTTTAGCATAGCGCCCCTCATGGAGGAGCATTCGGACGTTGGATGTCGTTTCATCGTCGGCTATTTCATGTAATATTATGTTGTGCCGTATGATTTGTGAAATGGCTTGATAATTTCTTATGCGTAGAGGTTCCGCGTAATGATGATGTTATGCGAGCAGGATGGCCCTTGAGATTCAGATCATATATCGTACCTCAGTTGTGCTTGAGTTTTGTAGCGTATGGCTTTATCTGTCTCCCCAGGATGGTATTATGCATTTCGCGTGCTTGTGACCGATATTCGATATTTTATGGTAATGAGTGATTTAGCTTGGTAAGTATCTCCTTATGTGGATTTTATGTGCGGATTGGGTGGCACGCCGCCACAGGCATATTATTTGGATCAGGTGGCACGCCGCCACGGGCATGTTATTTGGATCGGGTGGCACGCCGCCACGGCATGTTATTTGGATAGGGTTGCATGCCGCAACAGTGTGATGTTGAGTATGGTTCCCTATATCTATTTTCTTGTGTTTTGCTTCCTATTTTCAGAGGAAAGTTCATATTAGTTGCGTGAGTTGAGTAGTTCCTTCCAGATTTTGTTTTCCTTATGTATCACGTTCGAGTTGTAGCTTATTGGCACATTGTAGTGTCATGGGAGACTATTGGTCATGTTTGGGGTGGTTTATTGCCCGGGCAGCTCGTACTGGGTGAGACGAGATTATTGTTATCATAATTTAAGGCGAACGGATTATATGAAGTGTATAAAAGAGCAAATACCATTATTTGGTTCCTAGTGAGGTGTTGATTCTAGTTAAGAGGGGGTATTTAATGATTTATTGACTCGGCAGTTGGTTATGGATTTTTACGCACATATTCCGACATGGTGGTATTGTAAGAGTTGGAACAAGACTTATATATGTCATGAGGGGCATTGTGAGCATCAGATTCAGAGAATATCGGTTATTATGATCAGAGAATATTACTTGGGTCCTGTGAATGATGTGGTGCATGGTGTGGATTCAACAAAGGTATTCAGTCATGTTCTGGCACATCGTGCGGTGATTCATATTGCGCTCGTATGTTGGAAACAGGCCTGGTAGAGAATTCTAAGTGTTGGAATTTGGCTCTAAGGCTTATTTGGCCAAGTAAAAAGGGAAATCTTTAGATTTGTTCGAGCAAATGTACTCAACTGGGTTGTGGTAGCACGGGCAGGTGCACGAAGTGTTAAACAGTGATTTTGAACAACTCCGAAGCAGTTCATGGCACGCCCGAGGACGAATGTATGTGTCATTTTGAGCTCTAGCGCGTCGTTCAGCGGTTTGAGGCCCTGAGTAGCTCCACTTCAGGTATTATGACTTGTTCGCATGGTCGAAAATTGAATTCCGGAGTTTTTGAGTTGATTTCGAAAGAGAATTTTTGTTTCCGAAGCTTAAGTTGGAAGAATTGACTAAGGTTGGATTTTTGAGTAAATGACCTCGGAATCGGGATTTGAAGGTTCCGGCAGGTTCGAATGATGATTTTGGACATGGGCGTATGTCCGGATTGGATTTTGGATGACCCGGGAGCGTTTCGGCGCCTATTGTGGAAGTTAGGATTTTGGAAGAATTTCATAAGTCTGGGTTGAACTGCATTTCCGTGTTGTTGATGTTTGTCTGGGATTCCGAGTCTGGGAATAGCTCTGTATGGTGATTCTGGTGTTGGGATCGCGATCAGAATTAAATTCAGAATTCCGTAGGTCATTTTAAAGTCATTTGGCTAAAGTTAGAAATTTGAAGGTTTTTGAAAAGTTTGACCGGAAGTGGAATTTTTGAAATCGGGGTCGGATTCCGATTCCGAAAGTTGGAGAAGGTCCGTAATGTTGAATGTGAGTTGTGTGAAAAATTTGAGGTCAATCGGACGTGATTTGATAGGTCTCAGCATCGAATGTTGAAGTTGGAAGTTCTAGAGTTTCATTAAGCTCGAATTTGAGTGCGATTCATGGTCTTGGCATTGTTTGATGTGATTTGAGGCCTCGAGCAGGTCCGCATTATGTTTTGGAACTGGTTGGTGTGATTGGAGGGGGTTCCGGGGGCCTCGGGTGGATTCCGGGTGGTTAACAGATCGAATTTGGAATTTGAGAAAAGCTAAGACTGCTGATATCTGGTGTAACCGCACCTGCGAGGTTTTGGCCACAGGTGCGGAGTCACAAAAGCAGCCTTGGTGTCGCAAAAGTGGACTAGGCTTGGCTGGGGGCGCAGGTGTGACGCAGCTCCCGCAGAAGCGAGATCGCATGAGCGGTTCAGGCTCCGCAGAAGCGGGCATGGTTGAGTGTTGCTGAGACCGCACCTGTGATGAAGTGGGCGTAGACAGCAGGTGCGAAGAATCGCTGGGCAGTGTCTTTTAAAAGACGGGGGCTGGGCTCATTTCAACTCCATTTCCTCCATGGGAGCCGAATTTTGGAGCAACTTTGGAGTGCTATTTTCATGACCAATCATGAGGTAAGTGATTTCCACTAGTTTCGAGTTTAATACAAGGTTTATACACGGATTTAGTCATGGAATTTTGTAGAAATTATGGGATTTGGAAGAAAAACCTAGAATTTGTATTTTCGAATTTTTACCACGATTTTTGGGAATGAAATTGAGAGAAATTTATATATTTGGGTTTGTAAAGTTATGGGTGATATTATCTTCGAAAAAATTTCAGACTTCGGGCATGTGGGCCCGAGGGCGATTTGGACAACTTTCCGAGCGAAGTATGAGAAATGGTATAAATTGAATTGTTGTGAATATTTGAGCATATATTAATGGGTTTGCATTATTATTGGCTAGTTTTTGGAGCGCTGTGCATCGATTTGAGTCATCGGAAGGTCTTGGGAGCCGGTTATAGAACTTCAGAGCGAGGTAAGTCTCATTTCTAACCTTGTAAGAGGGAATTGTCCCCATAGGTGAAATAATCAACCATGTGCTACTATTTATGGGGGCTACGTACGCACGAAACGACGGGAGTCCGTGCGTAACCACTATTATGCTTATGTTCGGATAGTCTAGGACCCAAAAGCCTGTTTTACTTGTCATGCTTGTAACTTTACTGATGAATTTAAAATGTTTAAATCTTATCGAACTTGGCAAATAAATTTCTAGAAAAGATTTAAATACCATCTTCTTGACCATTAAAAGAGAAATTGTCATATGATTGGGTAATTGTTTTCCTGATGTAGTTGGGGTTGACCGTTTGAATGTGTATGTTTATGTGTAATCGCGTCGCAAATATATTCCGCGAGCGGATTGACTATTTCCACTACTCTCATGGGAGCGGGTCGTATGCCACGGCAGGTTAATAGATGCATCTATGGTTCGCGCCATTCGACCCTTCGGCAGTGCACATATTATTATTGTTGGATCGGGCCGTACGACCCACGACATTTCCTGCGCATGATATTTGCTGGTACTTTCTGTGACTTCGCACGGTTTAATTGCCTTGAGATATAAATTGTTAACTGAAATGACGGAAACTGAGATTTATAATTTATGGAAGAGGTTGTCCTTTCCTGTTGTTATTTGTTATTTGATTATAACATCAGTGTTTAGCATCACATTTAATTATATTAAATTGACCTCTAGCAAGTGTCGAAGTCGACCCCTCGTCACTGCCTCTTCGAGGTTAGGCGAGATACTTACTGGGTACGCGTTATTTTCGTAGCCATACTACACTTGTTGTACATTTTGATGTACAGTTACATGTATGTATAGTGGCCTTGTGGGCGCAGCGGCGTGGTTGATACGGGGACTTAGGTGAGTTGCACCTTATGAGACGACCTGCAGCCAGCAGAGTCTCTTTCAGAGTACTTGTATCTTTCCTTCTATCCAAATTTGTATTCCGAAAAGTTGTTGTATTTTATTTTACTTCCTAATAAATGATCATGCACTTGTGACACCGGGTTCTAGGATGATTACGGGATGATTAGTATTGAAATTTTAAACCATTAACATTATTTTGTTAAAGTTTATTTGTTACCAGTTAAATTTGAAAGAATTTTTATGTTTTCAGGAGCTCTAAAATGAGAATTTAAAATACTATTTAGTGTTGGCTTGTCTGACAATGGTGTCTGGTGTCATCACGTCCTTTTATAGGATTTTTGGATCGTGACAACTTGTGACATTATTTTTTGTGCTTTCATATATTGCTTAACACTAACTATTTGTTGATTTGAGTTAGCAAAGGTCTATGGATATAAACCGGATCCAATCGCCATATTAAGAGTTCTACTCAAAAGGTTAGTACTTCCTTCACATCAGACATTCATGTTTTTTTTGCTACCAACAATATGATTTTTGTTCATTGGTCCTAAGGAGCATAATTGGTTCACTTAGTAGTTCATGCCATAAATTTGTTCCTGAAGAAAAATATTACGAGAAGGGACCATGATTTATTATTTTCATCTCTATTGATGGCTAAGTATGGAAGTTTTCAAAAAAAAAAATATATAGTCACCGGCAGTGACATATTTCCTAAGTCTTGTTATGACTTAATTTTGTGGTTCACTTAAACTCTAATATAGTACGACCACTAGAAGTGGCAATACTTTGTATATCTCATTGTAACTAAATTTATTAAACACCAGAAGTGGTATATACCTATCATGACCCCTAGAAGTAGTAATTTTCAATCCATGGGATTTTCCTTTGATTTTAGGCCTCAGCCGGCCTCCTATCTTCACTGGTTGTTCGATTTTGTTGTTGGTTGAAGGAATCTCAAAGAGATTCAACTAAGATTCGGTCTAAACCTCTCATTTTCCGCCATGTGTTCATCTCCGTGTTTGTGAGTACTACTATTTTCATGTTTATGGCTTAAATCTATAGTTCCAAACCGGATTTTCTTCTCAACTCTGTCATTGCTAAAACCCTAGTCTCTTGCTACTCGAGTCTGTTCAGATCCTTGTAGATCTGAGATGATCTTAAGTTTATCTGATATTTCTCTTTAAAAACTTTCTGTGTTCTCTTATTATTAACTGATTTTTTTGTTTTCTCTAAAAGCTAGGGTTTCATCTTTAAGTTTCCGCAAAAAAGTCTAAAAAAATCTTAATGTTTAACTCTGGTTCTCATTACTTGATTCGACTGATTTTCATGTCTATGTTCTAATCCTTAGGGTTTTTAATTACTTCAGTACTTGTTATGATATTTGCCCGTTATTCTTTGTCCAGTCAATTAGTAGAGATTGACTGATTTTATTCGCCTAATTAAGGTTCGAAATTATATTTTCTGTTGAGATTGGTATTTTTCTTTGATTTTTACTTATTTTTCCTTATTTGTGACTCATAATTTGTACTACTTGCTTTAATTAGGTTACTAGCCTAATTTATGGGATTTGATTGTTTTAATGGGCCCCTAAATGGTCTCTGATTTGTTTGTTTACCTTATTAAATCCCTAACTTGGCTGTTAATTGATTCTCCCTAATTTAAGGGGTGTTTTTCGAATTCTGTTGAATTATTTGATCGAGTTTAGTCTCAATTAGCTGGTTAATTTTATTTGTCTACCTTATGTGTGAACTCTTAATGATTCTTTGCCTTATTTATTTTACTCTACCGAGTGCTATATAATCCCAAATTTTTATTTTTTCAAAGACACGAACACATGAAAGCACACACAGAAATACACTTACACTCACACATCTATGCTCTCAAGCACACACTGATACACACAAACTCTTATTCACACACTCACAACTGTAGTTCCTTCTGTTACTGATTGCTGCACTGTCTAGCTGGCTGAAAATCAAGGCTAGGCTCTTGTATTCTATTTGCCTCTATCTTCTTGTTTTGCCATCTCCTTAACTGGTATGCCTCCATTTAAGTTATCATAATCTCCTCTATGTGCTATATATTTCAATATGCTTCTGCTTTGATATTTGTCCTAGCCATTTCCCTCTCCTCCAATTTATTTTAACTAGTATGCTTTAGTCTTTGTTGCCTCTTTGTTCCATATGACTGTATGGTTAGTGCTTCAAATTAAGAAGAAGAGCTAGCAGAGAGATCAAGAAGACGTAAGACATGAATTTACCAATCCTGGAACTTGCGATGGATGCCCAGCATTTGTCTTCTTTGTCCCTACCAAAGAAAAGAAACGGCCATGAACAACTTTTACAACCAAAGAGGTAGTGACATTATATTCTCTCCATCAATTCATGTCACACAGTTATCTCGACAAAGAGCTTTTATTATGTAAATTTATTGGCATATTTTATAGGTACTAGTGGAATAAATTTCTTTTTTTTTTTTTTTTTATAAGGAAAATATGAAGCTACATTAGATTCAAACTTGTGACAACTTTAAAGAAGCTGAAGCGCTTGACCAGTTGAGCTGCACAACTGTTCTTAAGAAAATATTAGAATAAATATAGAAAAGAGAAGAAGAGGTTGGCCAAGGGTATAATGGTCATTTCAAATATGTTAGTGCATTGTTTGCATGTATATATGGTCATAAGCTATTAAATTCTTTAGGTGGATCCCATTTTCCATTTAACATTCACTATCTTCATTAAATGCATTACTTGATTGTTATTATTATTTTTTCAATAAGCACTTTCAACTAGAAAAATTATCTTTTGATAATTTTATAATTTAAATGTTCACCTGATTAAAAATATTAAAGTCACATACATTTATATATATAAAATTTTTTATCTCCTTAAGAAACATTATTTCATTTATTTTATTTAAAAACCTTGAATTACTTAATTCAATAAGACTTACGATGCATCAAATAAATATATTAATAATTTGAGTCATCATTTATGAACGTCACAAAAATACTCAAAACTATCTCTTACTAGTATGTTCATTTAACCATACAAATTAAAAGGGATTCATTCTAGCTTATCATTAGCTTTATTTCCTTTTGAAGGGAAACAACCTTTAGTCAAATTTCCTTCCAAATAGGATCTACAAGTTGGTAGTGTCTCTACTTTCAATGAACCTTAAGGTTCATCCTTGACCAACTTGAATCCTATCCAGATTAATATGATTTAGACAAAGGTACACAAATAAGTTCTACTCAATTATGGAGAACATATTCTCTTATGAGATAGAATGTTTATCAAGCTCAATAACTCACGAGTTATTCGAAACTTAAAACAAATATTCATCTCTTATTTTGTCCAGAAACCGGAATTAAATTCCTTCTAACAAAAGGTACATAAATTGCATCCTTTAAATTAATGTCTTATCACTATAAAAAAAAAATTAACAATTAATTCGACTAATCGCATAAAGTCATAGTGTAGTTGAGATAAAATATTAAATAGATCATAATAAGTCAAAACACTGAATAACAAAATTCGGACTGCATTCGATATTTATATACATATATGCATCTCGAATAATAAATTTCGATGGGAAAAGAATCGTTCATGCAAAGCATATTATATAATGCAAAAATTATACAACCCAGAAAGAAACAGAACCAACTCAGATGGAGAGCATACTGCTATTTTCAGACAATTGTATATAACCATTTAACACTAAAATTTCAAACACGCTACACATATATGTATTCATGCATCTTGAATAGAAAATTCCGATGGGAAAAGAACTACTCTTGCAACATACATATGTAATGCCAGATTATTCACGCAAATAAATTAAAACAGATCCAACTCAGATGGAGAGTATACTGTTAATTTTAGTCAAGTGAACGTCATAATTAATAGCTCTAGTTTCATTGATCTAGCATGTATACTCAGATGGAGAGTAAGTACATGATATCGATAACTAGTATTTCACCTAGTGAGCTTGCAATTAATTTATCCGATATGGAGGAAGACCTAAAGTCGACGCGTAAATATATACTCACTTGAAATTAATAGTGGGAGACCATAGAAATATTTTTCTATCACTACTTAATCATGGTTGCATTATAATTACAAAATTAATTCAACCTGTAAAGTCAGATGGAGAGTCAATACATTTTATCAACTACTAGTAATTATACTCAGTAAGTTCATAATAAATTTATCTGATATGGAGAAAGACCTAAAGTCGACGCGTAAATTTATTATCTCACTATAAGTAAATAGTGGAGACCATAGGGGTTAATTCCTATCACCACTTGATCACAACCACGAAATTTTCTCTAAGGATTAATGTCACGACACAAATTTCCCTCTGTTGGGTATCGTGATGGCACCTAGTTTTAGGGACTAGGTAAGCCTAACAGTTACTGAATAACAACAATAATAAAAGAAGGCTAGCAGTCTCGATATAAAATCTCAACAGAATGTACAAACTTTCCCAAAATCGGTAATACAAGTCATAAGCTCTACGAATCCTCTACAACTTCTAAGTACAACTGTTTGGAAGTAGATACTCTGACGCCTGCGAACGCAACAACAGGTTACCTTGAGTCTCCTCGGCAATCATCCACACAGCTACTACAATATATACCTGGATCTGCACACAAAAATGTGCAGAAGTGTAGTATGAGCACACCACAGCGGTGCCCAATAAGTATCAAGACTAACCTCGATGGAGTAGTGACGAGGACTAGTCAAGACACCACTGGTCTACAAAATAAATAACATGAATATAGAAATGACCGAACGTTATATATATCTAAGACTTCTCAGGATAATCCACAACAATGACAATATAAAGGGAAGGAAATTATAGAAAAAAATAACGAAACAACACAAAAATACACAGAAACATGGACAGCAAAACAAGCCGAATAAAAAGGAAACACAATACAATAGAGAACACCGATAACTTAACTCTACGTCGGTTTGTTCACATCGGGCCTTATCCATTAAAATCCATAACTGGTAGAAATCTTTAAACATCAGTTCATATGAAAATCTTTTGCAAATAAAATAATTTTAGTATGGAAGAGTTTACTTTGAAAACATACTTTCTCAAAAAGTAGATATAAGTATAACTAATAGAGAGAATTACGTAATACATAGTTTCTTTCAAACTATGAAGCTTTCCAAAGAGTCTTTCCCAATAAATGACTTCCAAATATCATTTTAGGCAAAACTGGTGCTTTTCAAATATACCTTTGATGTAAAAGTCATTCAAATATAATCATTTCAAAACCATTGCTTTTTCAATAATACTTTTCAATAAAATCCCTTGATAAAAATCTCCTCAAGATTTATCCACCGGAGCTTAGTCCGTCACTCAGAAATTTCCATGCAGTACAGGAGGAATATCAAATCTTGCCAATAAATGCAGTAAATAGCAAACAAGAGCGACCACGGCACGGAATGTCCCCTCGTGCTAAATAACATAAACACGGCACGGAATGTCCCCTCGTGCTAAATAACATAAACACGGCACATAACGTCCCCTCGTGCTAAATAACATAAACACGGCACGGAATGTCCCCGCGTGCTAACATAACATAACATGGCACGGAATGTCCCCTCGTGCTAAATAACATAAACACGGCACAAAATGTTCCCTCGGGCTAAATAACATAAACATGGCACGGAATTTTCCCTCGTACTAAATGACATAAACACGTGCTAAATAACATAAACAATAATTTAACAAGGGAAATCAACAATAAGAATCCTAAATCACAACGTCCCGGCAAGGGAGTCAATGACGCAACGGTATCATCAACAGTATAAACACCAATAGAAATCATACCATACCAACAAGGGAGTCAACAATGAAAACAATATCATTAACAGCATAAACGGTAATAGAAACCATAACATCCCGGCAAGGGAGTCAACAAAGCAAACAACATCATCAACAACGGAATAATAAGAGAAACCACACAATCCCGGCAAGGGAAACAACTATAACCAATCTCACCTAAACAATTAACTTCACGGAATAAGCTCAACTTCAACAAAGGCTCAGTAATAGGCAACATCAAGGAAATACCAATAACATAAATGTCTAACAATTAGACCTAAGTAGCACTTAAGGGAATAGTCATATAAATCACAATGTATGACTCACGGGCATGCTTGCCTCCAACGAATAAATGTTCCAACTACGGCTAGTTGACTATAAGGCTAGATGACACTAATTATAGTCAATTAGGCAAGCTAGGAAGAAAATATAGCATGATGATAAGAGAAGTAGAATATTCAGTTAAGTCAAGTAAAGTCAAATAGCCAACNAAGAACCTACGACTCCTAAAAGACCAATTTAATTGCAAATAAGTCTGAGAACACACTCGTCAAATCGCTTACTCAGACTACAATCAACAAGGAAGACTTAACCCTAAGGGGCAGTTTCTCCCACACAAGGTTAGGCAAGATATTTACCTCGACGACAACTACCCGGTACTCTAAAATGGAATTCGCAGGTGAAAAGAAATCCGGACGGCTCAAAATCACTCTAAAACAACTTCAAAATAGACATAAAACTTGTAAGGTACTATTCCGGATAATAAAGTTTCAATCTTTACAAAAATATAAAAATCGACCAAAAAGTCGACCCCTGGGCCCGCACCTCGGAACCCGCCAAAATTTATAAATTCCGAACACCCATTCAATTATGAGTCCAACCATACTAATTTCATCAAATTCTGATAACATTTGGTCATTCAAATTATGAATTTTCATTTTTGAAGTTTTCTTTCAAAACCCACAATTCCCTCAATCCAAAACACAAATTAAATGATAAAGACAAGAACTAATTCATGAAATATAATTAATTATAGTGGAAGAACACTTACCCATTCGATTTGTGTGAAAAACCCTCAAGGAATCGCCCAAAACCGAGTTCTAGAAGTCAAAATATGTTTAAAATGGTGAAACCCGGTCCAAAGCAACACTATGCGATCGCGACTTCACCTATGCGGTCGCATAGAAGGAAACCAGATGACAGGTTCAGCAGTTCAAAAATAGGGAAAATGGACCCGGAACCTATCCGAAACACACCTGAGGTCCCTAGGACCCCGTCTAAATGCACAAACAAGTCTTATAACCTACTATAGACTCGCTCGAGGTTCCAAATCACATAAAATAACACTAAATGACGAATCAAACCAAAAATCAATGAAATTCCTCAAAACTTCTTTAAACGTCAAATTTTGCATTTAAGGTCCGAATCACGTCAAACGAAGTTCGTTTCATACCAAACTTCACAGATAACACATATAAACCATATCGAACCTGTACCGGGATCCGGAAATAAGATACGGGTCGGATACCACAGGTTTCACATAACATTTTATTTTCAAAAACCTTTATATTTTTCAGAAAATAATTTTTCTTTAAAAATTCATTTCTCGGACTTGGGACCTCGGAATTCGATTCCGAGCATACGCCCAAGTCCCATATTTTCCTACGGACCCTCCGGGACCGTCAAATCACGGGTCCGGGTCCGTTTACCAAAAATATTGACCGAAGTCAACTTTATTCAAAGTTCTAATACAAAATTATTAATTTTATCAGTTTTTCACATAAAGGCTTCCCGACTACACGCTCGGGATGCGCAAGCAAATCGAAGTGAGATAGAAGGAGGTTTTCACGACCTCGAAACATAGAATTAGCTAGAAATATACGGGATGACCTTTTGGGTCATCACATCCTCCCCCTCGTAAACAAACACTTTCCTCGAACGTGCCAAGATTCACCTTGAACTCATCCAATCGCTGATGGTATACTTCCAACACATAGTCGCGGGGTGATCCCACATCACCCCAACCCACATAAGCCCGATGAAACAATCACAACCGCAATATAGTCTTCATATCACCACCGATAAGCCTCATGTCTCTACTTCTCACCCTTTACTCATTTACAAAAGACCCGATTCTACATCCATATCCGGCATTAGCCTCAATCAGCTGCATCGACTCATGACTACACCCACAAGGCACGACCACACAACATAACACATCACACATAGGCTCAAATAGCACTTTTGATCACAATAGCTGCCTGAAATCAACTCGACCTTGGGAATTAGCCCCACATATGAAAGAACTCTGTTTCTAAACCCCATAACACTGATAATGATGCAATGAACACGAAGACTTCATTATTAAACACTCGAATCACAATGCCACAACTAACACCACCGGGCACACATCCCACAACTAAACTAAAGAAACACATAACGAAATGACTGAATATGAAAATAGAAACATATAAAGGAACTATCAAACAAGCCCATAGGCACAAGTCTCCATCAATACCGACTTACTAAAAGCAATATAACAAGGAAGAAGCAAAGCATATGAACAAATCACAAGGATTCCATCCTGATAAAATTCCACCGCGGTACTCAGCCTGGTCCAAACACATCGAATCCCAAATATCACGAGGACCTCGCCCTCAACTCTGAATCACATACCGAAAATATATCATACCAATTGAAATTCCTCCACTAATTCATCTCTGCTGATAAAATCATAACGCTAGCTGATCTCATACCTCGATGGAATATCAAATCACAACTCGTAGCCAAAATACTCAGGAAAATCACATAAAGCTTACCACGAAGGGAAACAAGGACTCACTTCCAGTCTCACCACTATCAAGAATGAAATAAACAACGATAGACACGGGCTACTACTACTCATAGAATCTCCCAATAGGAGAAAACACAAAATGGAGTGCAAAACATGGAACTCACTCATAAATAAAACAACAAGTAAGGGAACTCTTCCCGACCAGCAGAACTATAATGAAATACAATTGATGTCCCTCTGTAACACATCAAAACATACCTGTGATAATATCTGGCACATCGGCCTCCAGCCTACTGTATGCAACACATCAACGGGTCGGGCCTCCCCCTCTTAGGCGCCCCCTACTCACCTGAATACCCTGCTACCACACACCTACTTGAATCCTAGGACAATCTCTCACCCTATGGCTAACATCTCCACACTGAAAACAATCTCGCTGCTGACATGGCTGTGGAATAACACACTATACGAATCCTCTGAAACCCATGAGTACCTGAAATCCCATGCGAAGCTGGTAATGCAAACTGAACTGGTTGACCCACAAAACCTCTACCGTGTCGTGCCTTGACTCCATAATACGGACCAGTAGATTCCTCCGATCTACGAGGCCTCATTGCTTCCCTGAAATCTCTCCCTGATCTCACATGTCCTCTCACTCTCGGTCCCACGTGCGCTCTAACCGGCGAGCGATCCCTACTACCTGCTGAAACGAGGCATCCTACTCTAACTCTCGAGTCCAGCTAAACCGAATATCATGCCTGAATCTCCCAAATGACTCTACGGACTCATCTCCCAGCTGAAGCAACCAAGCGAAGTGCATGTCTGGCCCACTCACTGAATCTATCGGCATGCTCCCATAGTGACACAGCGCCCTGACGCAACTGCTCAAACTCCGCGTGCCGTACATCCCGAAGGAACTGAGGTGCAACCTCCCTCAAGGCATCTCCAAAAACTGAATCCATGGTAGTGAAGCTAACTTGGTCAGGTGACCCCAAATCATATGCCGCCACCACTGATCAACCCACTACTCTGAACCTTAGACATGACAAAAGCAATCCCGTTCATCTCCACAATGCCCGAAGTACGAAGAATATAATGACACTTCCCCAGAAAGCCCTGGTATCATCCGTCGCCAATCCACTGAAAGATAGGAGGGTGGTACTTCTTGTACCTCTACCGTGCAAGGTATTCTTCCTCCGATGCTACTGTCTTAACCACGGGCTGAACTGAAACCACATGTCATGCTGTCATGACAACGGGTATCTGACCAATGTGATCTCGCTACTCTGGAGTGTAGACGGTGGGAGTCTGAACTCCTCCCCTGATATTTGAAGCATCTGGTGCACTAGAATCAACCCTGCCTGAGTCAACGTACCACTTATACTCAAAACTGCGCTCAGGTCACCTGAAGTCCGGGGTAGCAATAGGAGCCCCCAGTACATGTCCCCCAAGTAGAACTACTGGAGACTCTTCAATGGCTGCTCTGGTAGGCATCTTAACTGCGGCACATGCTCCTCATTAGCCCCTGTCTCTGACCCTTGCGACACTTGCTTCGAGGTAACATCATCAGGAACCGTCATTCGTGTCCTCACCATCAGTGAGAGAATGGAATGATAATTTCAAACTTCAAGATCAATGAACTCGCACGATAGGAATGAAGGAAGTGAAAATTTTCTAATAGTTCTGTAGCCTCTCGAAGATAAGTACAGACGTCTCCGAACCCATTTGAAAGACACTACTAAACTCGCTTATGACTCGTAGCACCTATGAACCTAGAGCTCTGATACCAACTTGTCACGACCCAAATTTTCCTCTGTTGGGTATCGTGATGGCACCTAGTCTTAAAGACTAGGTAAGACTAACAATTACTGAATAACAACTATAATAAAAGAAGGCTAGCAGTCTCGATATAAAATATCAACAGAACGTACAATCTTTTCCAAAACCAGTAGTACAAGTCATAAGCTCTACGAATCTTCTACAACTTCTAAGTACAACTGTTTGGAAATAGATACAACAGTGTATGAATAATAAATACAAAGAAGGTAACTCCGACGCCTGCGAACGCAGAAACAGGTTATCTTGAGTCTCCTCGGCAATCATCCACACAACTACTACAATATATACCCGGATCTGCACACAAAAATGTGCGGAAGTGTAGTATGAGCACACCACAACGGTGCCCACTAAGTATTAAGACTAACATCGGTGGAGTAGTGACGAGGACTAGTCAAGATACCACTGGTCTACAAAATAAATAACATGAATATAGAAATGACCGAACATTACATCTATCTAATACTTCTCAGGATAATCCACAACAATTGACAATATAAAGAGGAAGGAAATTACAGAAATTAATCACGAAACAACACAAAAATACACAGAAAGATGGACATCAAAACAAGCCGAATCGAAAGGAAACACAATACAATAGAGAACACCGATAACTCAACTCCACGTCGGTTTGTTCACATCGGGCCTTAGCCATTAAAATCCATAACCGGTAGAAATCTTTAAACAACAGTTCATATGAAAAAAAATTTGCAAATAAAATCATTTTAGTATGGAAGAGTTTACTTTGAAAACATACTTTCTCCAAAAGTAGATATAAGTATAATTAATAGAGAGAGTTACGTAAAACATAGTTTCTTTCAAACTATGAAGCTTTCCAAAGAGGCTTTCCCAATAAATGACTTCCAAATATCATTTTAGGCAAAACTAGTGCTTTTCAAATATACCTTCGATGTAAAAGTCATTCAAATATAATCATTTCAAAACCATTGCTTTTTCAATAATACTTTTCAATAAAATCCCTTGATAAAAATCTCCTCAAGATTTATCCACCAGAGCTCAGTCCGTCACTCAGAAATTTCTAGGTAGTACTGGAGGAATATCAAATCTTGCCAATAACTGCAGTAAATAGCAAACAAGAACGACCACGTCACGGAATGTCCCCTCGTGCTAAATAACATAAAAACGGCACAGAATGTCCCCTCGTGCTAAATAACATAAACACGGCACGGAATGTCCCCTCGTGCTAACATAACATAACATGGCACAGAATGTCCGCTCGTGCTAAATAACATAAACACGGCACGGAATGTTCCCTCGGGCTAAATAACATAAACATGGCATGGAATGTTCCCTCATACTAAATAACATAAACACGTGCTAAATAACATAAACAACAATTTAACAAGGGAAGTCAACAATAAGAACCATAAATCACAACGTCCCGACAAGGGAGTCAACGACGCAACGGTATCGTCAACAGTATAAACAACAATAGAAATCATACCATCCCAGAAAGGGAGTCAACAATGAAAACAATATCATTAACAGCATAAAAGGTAATAGAAACCATAACATCCCGGCAAGGGAGTCAACAAAGCAAACAACATCATCAATAACGGAATAATAAGAGAAACCACACTATCCCGACAAGGGAAACAACTATAACCAATCTCACCTAAACAGTTAACTTCACGAAATAAGCTCAACTTCAACAAAGGCTCAGTAATAGGCAACATCAAGGAAATACCAATAACATAAATGTCTAACAATTAGACCTAAGTAGCACTTAAGGGAATAGTCATATAAATCACAATGTAAGACTCACGGGCATGCTTGACTCCAACGAATAAATATTTCAACTACGACTACTTGACTATAAGGCTAGATGACACTAATTATAGTCAATTAGGCAAGCTAGGAAGAAAATATAGCATGATGATAAGAGAAGTAGAATATTCAGTTAAGTCAAGTAAAGTTAAATAGCCAACGAAGGAATCCAAAAGACAAGTAATTCTAATTTAAATAGGAAGGGATGAAATTAACAACCAAGGATTCAAATGTAACAATTACAAATCATACACAGGTAATATAAGAACCTACGAATCCTCAAAAGGCCAATTTAATTGCAAATAAGTCTGAGTACACACTTGTCACCTCGCTTACTCAGACTACAATCAACAAGGAAGACTTAACCCTAAGGGGTAGTTTCCCCCACACAAGGTTAGGCAAGATACTTACCTCGACGGCAACTACCCGGTACTCTAAAATGAAATTCGCAGGTGAAAAGACCTCCGGACGGCTCAAAATCACTCTAAAACAACTTCAAAATAGACATAAAACTTGTAAGGGACTATTCCGGATAATAAAGTTTCAATCTTTACAAAAATATAAAAATCGACCAAAAAGTCGACCCCTGGGCCCGCACCTCGGAACCCGACAAAATTTATGAATTCCGAACACCCATTCACAATTATGAGTCCAACTATACTAATTTCTCAAATTCCGATAACATTTGGTCATTCAAATCATGAATTTTCATTTTTGAAGTTTTCTTTCAAAACCCACAATTCCCTCAATCCAAAACACAAATTAAATGATAAAAACAAGAACTAATTCAATTCATGAAATATAAATAGTGGAAGAACACTTACCCATTTGATTTGTGTGAAAAACCCTCAAGGAATCGCCCAAAACAGAGTTTTAGAAGTCAAAATATGTTTAAAATGGTGAAACCCCGATTTTGCAAACTTATATTCTGCCCAGGAGCTTTGTGAATCGCGATCGCGTGAATCGAGGCGCGATCGCGTAGATGGAAATGGCTGCTGGTGTAAGATGTGCTATGCGATCGCGGAGAATCTTATGTGATCGCATATAAAGGGCAGGCTGGCTTCTGCTATCGCGGATGGAGTTATGCGATCACAGTGAAGGAAAAGCTGGGGGGGGGGTCCAAAGCAACACTATGCGATCGCGATTTCACCTATGCGATCGCATAAAAAGAAACCAGATGACAGGTTCAGCAGTTCATAAATAGGGAAAATGGACCCGGAACCTGTCAGAAACACACCCGAGGCCCCCAGGACCCCTTCTAAATGCACAAACAAGTCTTATAACCTAATACGAACTCGCTCGAGGTTCCAAATCACATAAAATAACACTAAAACGACGAATCAAACCAAAAATCAATGAAATTCCTCAAAACTTCTTTAAACATCAAATTTTGCATTTAAGGCCCGAATCACGTCAACGAAGTCCTTTTCATACCAAACTTCATAGATAACACATATAAACCATATCGAACCTGTACCGGGCTCCGGAACCAAGATACGGGCCCGATACCACAGGTTTCACATAACATCATTTTCAAAAACCTTTACATTTTTCAGAATTTTTTAAAAAAAAAAAAATTCATTTCTCGGACTTGGGACCTCGGAATTCGATTCTGGGCATACGCCCAAGTCCTATATTTTCCTACGGACCCTCCGGGACCGTCAAATCACGGGTCCGTGTCCCTTTACCAAAAACGTTGACCGAAGTCAACTTTATTCAAATTTCTAATACAAAATTATTATTTTTATCAGTTTTTCACATAAAGGCTTCCCGACTACACGCCCGGGCTGCGCACGCAAATCGAGGTAAGATAGAAGGAGGTTTTCACGACCTCGAAACATAGAATTAGCTAGAAATATACGGGATGACCTTTTGGGTCATCACAATAAAATTCCAAAATTCACAAAATGCTCAAAAACCTATCTAGACAGTCATGAAACACTAAATCAATATTATTTACTACATACAACAAGTTTTATTTACTAGGGTTTTCGATAGACTTACCAAATTTCAGGCCAATTGGAGATCAAAAACGTCATGATCTTCAAAACAACAACCAAATTTGAAAAACTACAATTTAAGCATTTTTAGGAATTTAAAAGATGGCATACATTCCAACCATATATCAGTTCATGTAAAATAAACATTCGTCATCATGTTTCAGATTTAACAAAAATAAGACTGACATAAAAGGAATGACTTTTTATATTCAAATCATATTTTTTAATCCTGCAAACACCCAAAAAAAACTTCCATCTAAACGATTTCAACCTACTGAAATACGACGTAATTCACTACAATGCAGTGAGTATTTCTTATGAGGTCGTTTCCGATGGGTCCACCAAATTTCAGGCCAATTGGAGATCATGAAATTCATGATGACCACAACTAGACCAAATTTAGATTAATTGCTTCATGAGAATTTAGAGATTAAATCAATGTGACTTGCATTCTTTCCATATATCATATTAAGTTAAATCATCATGTGTGATCATGTTTCAGATGTAACACAAATAAAACCATTATATAAAGAATAATTTTTCATATTTAAAGCTTATTTAATCCAATAAACTGCTTAAAACCCCATCTAGAAGACCTCGAAACACCAAAAAATAACATGATTCACTACATAGCAATGAGTGTTTCTCACCAGGTCGTTTTTAATGGATCTATTAAATTTCAGGTCAATTGGAGTTCGTCAAATTCCTGACCTCCAAATCCACGACCAAATTCAGAGATTAACCATTTTAGGTATTCTCATGGATTAAAATAAATATGATCATGTTTCCATTCTCCTTATAATTATATTATAAGGTCAAGATATATATATATATATTATGTTCTTCCTATTTCTAGGTTACATAATACCTCATTTTGCAATAAATTATCCTTTTATTAAATACAAAAGAATCCAAGATATTGTATTTTCCCTCTTCGGCGAAAACCCTGGTACCTCTTCTCAATGGATGGAGTTGGTGTCACTAGTACCCAAAGATAAAAAAAATTTTCTAGTTAAAACCTCCACCACTAACGTAGATTCATCAAGAATAATTTTCATATGGTACACTAAGCACATTTCAATGACTCAAATAAATAGACCATTTTGATGGATCCTATTTGTTAATCATAATACTCATTCCATGAATTCACATAATTATACATGTATAAAACAATTAAGAATTTTTCATGATTCCAAAAAGATAACTCACCTTGGTGATAATCTTGCCTAGTCATAAAATTCTTGATTTATACAATTTTATGTAACATTATGCCCATATAAATAATCCCAAAAATCATTTTTGCCTAATTAGTTGTCCCGAAGACCCAAACCTCAATATTCATTCAATAACAAGAAGCCTTAAAGTTTTACTACTCTCATGGCTTCTAAAGGTAAAAATTGCGTGGGGCACTCTATTTGGTCACCCCCATTTAATCTATATCCATTTTTTAAAAAATTTTTAACTTGTACCCATTTTTTAAATAACTTCAGATTCCCTTTTCCTCGCTGAGCTGAAGTTCACCAGTTAAGCTGAAGTTCGTCAGTTATAAAGACAAAACTTCAGCATACGGGGCTGAAAATTCCCAGTTACAAAGACTAGAGCTGAAGTTCCCCAGTGTAACTGGGGGAACTTCAGCCCATATACTGAAGTTTTTGTCTTTATAACTGGGGAACTTCAGTCCACCCCATTTACAAAGACAAAAACTTCAGCTCTAGAGCTGAAGTTCTCCATTTACTAGAGCTGAAGTTCACAAGCTACTTCAGGCCCGTCTACTAGAATGCTGAAGTTTTGCGTGATTGCCTTTGCTACTTC
>ML376888.1:105509-216157 GCA_005239525.1 Nicotiana knightiana
TTTAAGCAAAGGTTTGTCTCCTCAACATCAAGCATTATCTGTTTATGACAAGGAGCTTTTAGCATTAGTGATGGTAGTGAATAATTGGGCTCAGTACTTGACAGGCAGACCCTTTACAGTGAAAACAAATCAAAAGACTTTAAAGTTCCTTCTTGAGCAAGAACACATGATCTTAACTTAATGTATAACCAAACTCATGCAATATGATTTCATTATTGAATACGAGAAGGGGAAGGAGAATAAGGTAGGAGATGCCTTGTCTAGACGGCCCTTGGTAGAACTGGCTGCTTTAACATTATCCATTATCATGATTGATTTGTTAAGTCACACTATGCAAAGGTGGACCTTGGATATTTAACTCACTAGTCTCATTAATGATCTTAAGCAAGGAGGTGTGAAATTGATGGGTATTCCTTTGTGCATGAGCAACTCAGAAGGAATGAGAAGCTGGTTGTTGGACCTGATGAACAGTTGAGGAAAGACATTGTACAGTTGTGGCACAACATTCCTAGTGGAGGACACTCTAGAATGGACCATACTTACAGGAGAATACTGCCCTTTTTTATTGGAAGGGGCTGAAGGAGGATGTCCAAGCTCATGTCAAGGAATGTGATACTTTCCAGAGAAGCAAGTATGAAACCACCCCTTATCCAGGACGGTTTCAACCTCTCAAACTACCTTCACTAGTTTGGAGCAACATCAGTATGGATTTCATTGAGGGTTTTCCAAAGGCCCAAAGGAAGTCAGTGATTTGGGTGGTAGTAGACAGACTAACAAAGTATGCTCACTTCATAGGAGTGTCACATCCATACTCAGCTGGTGACTTTGCAAAATTGTTCATGGAAACTGCATGGAATGCCAGAAGATATAGTGAGTGATAGGGATCCCATATTCACTAGTAAAATGGGGCAACAACTGTTCTCTATGCATGGGGTGACTCTCAGCACTTCCACAGCCTACCATCCTCAATCTGATGGGCAAACAGAGGTTGTTAATAGGGTTTTTGAGACATATGTCAAGTGCTTTTGTTCTGATTCTCAGAAATACTGGTTCTCTTACCTGGCATCTGCCGAGTGGTGGTATAATACCACATTTCACTCCTCAATTCAGACCACACCTTATGAAGTTTTGTATGGTCAGCCTCCACCACTCCACTAGCCTTATATTGCAGGAGAAGGTGGATAAGAGTGTGTTGATAAGGGAGTTCAAATATTAACTGCTGAAATACCACCTACAGAGGGCTCAACAAAGGATGACTTCACAAGCTAATAAGCATAGGTCTGAAAGGCAATTCAAAGGAGGAGAATGGGTGTACCTCAAAATTCAACCCTACAGACAAATCAGTATGTCAGGATCTCATTTTTTCAAACTCTCAGCCAAGTATTATGGACCATATCAAGTCTTACAGAAAATTGGAAATGTAGCCTACAAACTCTCACTACCTCCCCAACTTCTTTTGCATCCTACATTTCATGGCCATAAAATACCTGAGTAGATTTCACACCCTCCAGTAATTGATATCTCTAGCCCTTACTATCCCGAACCTCACCAAATTTTGGACAGACGCATGGTGCAAAAAGAAATCAAAGCAATTGCTCAAGTGCTAGTCTAGTGGGAGCAAACATCACCAGACCAGGCCACTTGAGAGGATTATCACTCTCTCCGAATTACATTTCCTTATTTCCTTCCTTGAGTACAAGAAAAATTTTAACAAGGGGGATTTGATACTAGTAGCTTCCGACAGTGGTATCTTACACATTTTAGGTGATATGAGGCCGTTAAGTTAGTTGGCATTAAGGCTGAAAATAAGTTTGGAAAATATTCAGTTTAGCCCACATATATTTTAGTTATAGTTATCAGTAATTACACATTAGCCCTATAATTTTGTTTGTCTTTACAAGAGGTCCTGGTTAGGTGGTTAGGAAATGGCAAAGTATACTTGAGTGCCAGCTAGAGAATCCTTTCTCTTTCATTCTATATATTGTAATTTCTGCTCTTATCGAATCAATCAAAGAACATTCTCTTTTGTTTTGCCCTAATTTTCTTCTTGCCTTTCTACTGTTTTTATTGCCTTTTCTTTAACGAATTTTCTTTCTTCTTTTACTGTTTCAATGATCACCTAATTTTTTACCATGCTTGTAATTTTTACCACTTTTTAATATGTAAATATATTTTAAGTTTAATCTATATATTTTGGCTCTTGTATCACCTTTTATTGGTTTTACTTAAGAAAATTAAAATTACAAAAAAGAGAGTCACATTTTTAGAGTAATAGCTTCAACTTTTGTAGATAAGAAAGAAAAGTTTTCAAAAATATATTTTTTATTTAGTTTAGTGTTTTTTCTAAGTTAGAGATTTTTAACAAATGATATTAAGTATGTGGTGATTTTACCTTGCAATTTTAATTTAGTAGGAGTAGGTTTTATTTTATTTTTATTTATTTATTATCAAGAAAAGAACATTGACAAAAAACGACTAATGGAAAGGTGACACCTAGCAATATTCCTCCTTATTTTTTGTAACAAACCTTTTTTGTTCTCATGTGCACCATTTTAATTCACCTGCACTACTCCTTCACGTGAGGGACCACAAAAGAACACCAAGCCAAAACCTAGTTGAAATAACACCATCAAAACAAGCTAGAAGACAAATTCATTTTTAGTCAAAAATGACCTCAAATAGCTTTCATAACCCAGTTCCAAATAACACCATCGAAATAGTCCCAAAACACCTGAAAAGCTGCTAAAACAGGTTTTGAAACCACCACAAATCGAGCCCCAAACTAGCCGTGAACCACCTATAAACTTGCCGTCGAAACCACCGTGAAACCCCTGTAATAGCAGCTCATGGAGTTGCGGAGTTTCTTTCACGATCAGAAATTCCCACCGTCAAGGCCGTGATGACGCCTAACATCACACTTGCTAGGCAACCCAATGTTAGAGGTTATTTAGCAAATTCATAATATTTTTTTGTGATTATCAACAAACAAGCAAAAATAAACTGAAATAAACGTGAAGTTATATAGATAACAACTTTAATTACATGCTATTTCTACCCAGATCCGTAGTCACAATTCACGAACATACTAAGACTTTTTTACAAATATTTGTCCGAAAGAAAGTACAGCTGTTTATAAAATAAAGTAAAACACTAAGTATGAGAGTGTAGAAGGGGATGCCAGGGTCTGTGGATGCCAATAAGACTACCTTGGGTTTCCTAACTGTGAAGTCTGCAACCAACCCCTCGATCAGCCACTACCTGCTACAAAATCTACACAGTAAGTGCAGAGTGCAGTATCAGTACAACCGACCCCATGTACTGGTAAGTGCCGAGCCTAACCTCGATGAAGGAGTGATGAGGCTACGACGGGAAACTCTCAATATAATCTATATGCAGTGACTAATAAAGGCATAAAAGAAGACAGGATAAAGTAAAAATAGTAACTTGCAAGAAATAAATATAATACCCAACTTATTTCATCAGTATTAAGCTATTACCAATCCTTAAGTGCAGTTCAAGACTATCGTACAACTAACACAGTCAAGGAAAAAGCATAAACATAAAGATTGTGCGGCGCGCAACCCGATCCCCCCGTACATATCATAATCCTCCCTTATTTATTTTTAATATCATAAACAATAGAATATAGATAAGAGTGTTGTGGCGTGCAACCCGATCCCTCCATATCATAATAATCACAATCACGGTTCACCCTTATTTCACCATATTCCACCCTTATTACACCTGTTACGACGTGCAACCCGATCCCACCGTTTAATATCAATTCACCCTTATTCCTCCTCAATATATCACCCTTATTCCACCTGTTGTGGTGTGCTACTCGATCCCACCATATTCATATCAATTACACAGGAAGTATAGAAGTTTCACAAATTAACACAAGACCCTTCTCAATACTTAAACTTCAGAACAGGGCAAATGAAAATCTTATACTCAATAAAACCCTACACAAGTAATACTACTCAGTGAGACTAATCCAGAATATCACTAAAACACCAATAAGAACAGCTTAAGCAAGTAAAAAGAAATAATGAAACTACGGGATAACAAATATCTTCAACAAGGAGAAACAATATCCAACATGTAACAATTAGGCATGGAATTACAAGTAGGCACGTAACAACTAAAGCAGGGAAAGAAACAATATAAGGAGAACGGGAAAGAAACAGGTAAAACACATATATTGGCGGCGCATATGTACTCATCACCTCACATATACGCCACTCACACGATCTTTCATAGTGATAGCGTGAACACTGTCGCCTTTTCGAAAAGCTACGTCCTAAGGACTTACGCGATCGTGAAACTCCCATCACATTCGCGAAGGCTACTCCCCCTGGACTTTGCATTCGCGAGTCCTTGCTCGCGTTCTTGATGAAGAGTGACTGATCCCCTCCCCCAGGTCCTAAATGCTACGTGTTCGCGTTGAGCTGGTCGCGATCGCAAAGGGTAAGTCCCCAATCGCTCCGCGTTTGCGACCCCGTCTTCGCGTTCGCGTAGTGTAAAAATTTCCCCCAGCCTGGATCCCCTTCACGATCGCGAGAATGGATACGGAATAGTGAAGTACAATATACCAGACACCAGATACAACACACACACACACACCTGATTTTTCTAAGTCCAAACATCCTGTAGCCTATCCGAAACTCACCCGAGCCCCTGAGGCTCCAAACCAAACATGAACACAAGTCCTAAAACATCATACGAACTTGATCGCGCGACCAAATCACAAAAATAACACCTAAAACTACGAATTGAACACCAAATCGAATGAAACTTTCAAGAAAGTTTTAAAATCTCTATTTTGTCAACCGGGTGTCCGAATCACGTCAAACTGACTCTGTTTCTTACCAAACTTCACAAACAAGTAATAAATATTATATTGAACTTGTACTAGGCTCCATAACCAAAATACGGGCCCAAACATCAATAGATTCTTAAAACCATTAAATTTTTAGACTTTTAATTTTCAACAGAAATTCATATCTCAAGCTAGGGACCTCGGAATTCGACTACGGGCATATACCTAGGTCCCATATTTCAATACGAACCCACTGGACCGTCAAAATATGGGTTTGGGTCCATATACTCAAAACGTTGACCGAAGTCAACTAAAATAAACTTTTAAGGCAAAAATTCTTGGTTTTATCAATTTATAACATGCAATACTTCCGGGTCAATACCCGGACTGCGCACGCAAGTAGAGTAAGGCTAAAATGAGATATTTAAGGATTTGGAACACATAATTTAGTTCTAAAATGTGAGATGACCTATCAGGTCATCACATTCTCCACTTCTAAAATAACCGTTCGTCCTCGAACAGACATAGAAAAGTACCTGAATTGATTAATAGGTGGGGATATCTACTCCGCATGTCCGATTCAGACTCCCATGTAGCTGCCTCAGCAGGCTGACCCCTCCACTACACTCGAACTGAAGGATAACTCTTTGATCTCAACTGACGAACCTGCCGGGCTAGAATAGCCACCGGCTCCTCCTCATAAGTCAAATCCTTGTCCAACTGGATAGATCTGAAATCTAACATGTGGGACGGGTCACCATAATACATCCAGAGCATGGACACATGGAACACTAGATAAACTACTGATAACCCCGGAAGCAATGCAAGCCTATAAGCCACCTTTCCCACTCTCTCGAGGATCTCAAAAAGTCCGATGTATCTAGGGCTCAGCTTTCCCTTCTTCCCAAACCTCATGACACCCTTCATAGGTGATACCTGAAGCAATACTCTTTCCTCGACCATGACCCACATCACGATTTCTATGGTCGGCATAACTCTTTTGCCTGGATCGAGCTGTGCGAAGTCGTTCTTGTATAATCTTGATCTTATCCAAGGCATGCTGTACTAGATCAGCACCCAACAACCGAGCCTCCTCCGAATCTAACCACCCAACTGGCAGTCTGCACCGTCTACCATATAATGCCTCATAGGGAGCCATTGTTGTAGGCGAACTCTACAAGGGGAAAGAGCTGATCCCACGATCCTCCGGAGTCTATAACACATGCGTGAAGCATATCCTCCAAGATCTGAATAGTACGCTTGGACTGCCCATCCGTCTGAGGATGGAATGTTGTGCTAAACTGAACCTGCGTACCCAACTCATGCTGTACTACCCTCCAGAAGTGCGAGGTGAACTACGTACCTCAACAGAAATGATAGACACGGGCACACCGTGAATACGGATGATGTCATAAATGTAAATATCATGTCATGGAATATAGTAGTCATGGCCCTCATGTATGTGGCCCCAGCATTCTTCAAACCAAACGGCATCATCTTGTAGCAGTATACCACCAGGTGTAATGAAAGCTGTCTTCTCAGCGTCCTCTTTGTCCATCCAAATCTGATGGTAACCAGTAAAACAATGTACAAATGACTGGAGTTCATGTTTGGCATAATTATCGATTAGGATGTGTATGTTTGGGAGTGGGAAGTCATCCTTCGGACTGGCTCGGTTGTGATCCCGGTAGTCGACGCAAACCCTGACCTTTCCATCCTTCTTTGGAACTGGCACGATGTTGGCTAACCATGTCGGATATTCAACCACTCTTAGGACTTTGGTGTTGATTAGTTTGGTGACCTCCTCCTTGATTTTCATACTCATATCAGGCTTAAATTTCCTGAGCTTCTGCTTCATTGGCGGGTACATTGGATTGGTGGGAAACTTGTGAGCCACGATAGATGTACTTAATCCGGTCATATCATCGTATGACCATGCAAATATGTCCTCACATTCCTTCAGGAATTGTGTGTACTCTTCTTTCTCTGACGGTGACAAGTGGATGCCTGATGCGAGTTTATTTGATAGTCTCTGAATCTATACTTCAGTTTCATCCAAGTTGGACTTAGGCGTCTTCTTCTTCTCTGACAATTTCCTCGGGTATGGTGTCTTCTTCTTCTGAAACATTGTCCTTTTGTTGCATTGTCTCATTGCATGTCACAGTTGTTGTTTCATCAAGATAGGAAATAGTAATGCTGTATAGATAAAAATATGAGAGAAAAAATGGTAGTAATAAATATTGATTCATTGAAACTTGAAAGAGATTTTCAATAATTTAGACAAACATTTTGGGAAAACAAGAGATTTTATTTAAAACAGAATGCAAAAGGGAAATCATTTTTTAGAAAGCAAAAATAAATAATGCCGTTCAGCCTTGCTACCCCGGGACTCGTCTGGCCCTGGATGGTCTGACAGTCCATTTTCTGAGGAATGATCCCTTGCTCACAGCTTGGATGTTAGGGCCTTCCTCATCCTCCTACTCAACGATTACAGAACAATCCATATCCTCGGTCTCCAGGAATAGGTTCCTTAAGGCTGCTAATGCTTCCTCCTCCTCTGATCCCCATATGATGTCGGCTTGTTAGAAAGTCTGTTCCAAGTGCACTATGGAATTCTCCAATAGATAGTAAGGGCTGCGCCATGGTGGCGACCAGTCTCGATACTCCTGCCAAGTGTACTGATATCCCAGGCCAAAAGTAGTACCATGACGCTTCAGCTGTATCGGCTTGGAAATGCCCTGAAGATTCTTGTCGAGATCCTTGCCGGGTTCATACCCACTCCAATTCATCATGCTGGCTATCTTGCTATCCAACCACTTATCTTTATCGATCACATTGACCCGCTCGATGTGGTGGTAAGTTTATCCACCAAGCCTTTCTTCTACTTTCAATTACCGGGATAGTCTGGCGGTTGTAGATGGGGTTGCTCCCATCTCCGTGGATAATCACCTCTTGATGATTCCACTCAAATTTTACTACCTGATGCAAAGTAGATGCCACAACTCTAGCGGCATGTATCCATGGTCATCCCAATAACAGATTGTAGGACACGGATATGTCTAACACTTGGAACTCGACGTCGAATCATGTAGGTCCCATTTGCAGACAGAGAGTGATCTCTCTAATGGTGGCCCTCAACGCCTTCACATTCATGGATCCTTCTCGTATCTCGTACAACCCTTTGCCCAACCTCTTTAGTGCTGTCAATGGGCAAATGTTAAGGCTGGACCCTTCGTCGATCAGAACCCTGGTAATGAAGTAATCTTCACATTGCACGATGATGTGCAGTGCCTTGTTATGACTCAAACCTTCAGGTGGCAGTTCATCCTTGTGGAAAGTGATCTTGTGAATTTCTAATACCTACCCCACCATGTTAGCCATCTCTCTGCTTGTGATGTTATTAGGCACATACGCTTCATTCAACACTTTCATCAGAGCACTCCTATGTGCTTCCGAATTTTGCAGCAATGACAAGATAGATATCTGGGCCGGAGCCTTGTTCAGATTATCTATGACTGAGTACTCTCTTGCTTGTACCTTCCTCCAGAGGTCATCCGAGTCTGTTTTAATGACGGGAGGCATGTTGGAAGCCTGCTTTCTGGATTCTCCCAAATGCTCGGGTGTGTAGACCCTTCTGATCCTATTCATCCCTTGTGCAACACCAGCTTCTTCTATCTTGGTCTTTCCTCTTCTTCTAGCTTCATCTACGTAATCCCAGGGAACATCCTTAGTGTTGAAAGGCGGCGTGGTGGATATTGTAAATGTAAGTGGTGTGGCTACCTTTACTTCGAATGGAATAGGTGTCGTGGATGGTGGCACTACTTCAAGCTCAAATGGCACAGGCGTGTCTATAGGTGGTTCTACTTAAAACTTGAACGGGACTGATGCAGTTACCTCAACCTCTCCTGGCGGCTGTATCTGTACTATAATGGGATTGAGCGTAACTGTTGGATTCTTGGGATCATCACCTTCTTTGATTAACCCGATTGATCCCTCTGGATCCCATTCTTCATCCATTTCTATTACATTGACGCTTTCACCCATGTGATCTGGGAGGGGGTTATTGCGAACATTAGGGGTATCTTCCTTTGCTTGGATGATTTTCTTGTCGATCAAAGCCTGATTTTGTCCTTCAATGCGCGGCACTCATCAATAGTATGTCCTTTCATGCCAGAATGGTATGCACAAGTCTTATTTGGATTGACCCACTACGATGGGTTCCCTATGGCTACAACAGGTATGTGAGTGACATAACTAACGGCTTTCAACCTTTCATACAGCTGGTCAATGGGTTCAGAAATGGCGGTATACTGTTTGGGTGGCCTGCAGTCAAAGTTTGGTCGAGGTCTTGGGAAATTTTGGCGAGTTGGAGGTGACTGAAAATGAGACGATTGGGAGTTGTATGTGTGATAGGTAGCGGTTGGTTTGGAATATCGAGGAGATATGGGTTGATATGTTGGTGGAGGTGACGGTTGATATGTGGGTGGAGGAGATGGTTGATATGTAGGTGGAGGTGCTTGGTAGGCAAGTGGAGAGGTTCAATATACGAATGGGGTTTTGGGTCCTTGTGCAACCATTACCGCGACTGCTCCTACATATTTCTTCTTAGATATACCACCGGACTGTAGTGCTTTGTTGGTGGCTTGTAGTGCCTCGAAATTCATGACCATCCCGCTCTTGATACCCTCTTCAATCCTTTCACCCAGCTTGATGATGTCAAAGAACTTGTGATTTTCAATTACCATCAGTCTTATATAATATTGCGGGTCCTTTACCCTGACAAAGAATTTGTTCATCTGCTCCTCATCTAATGCAGCCTGACTTTGGCCACTTCCGACCTCTAACGAGTGGCATACTCATAAAAGTTTTCAGTGTGTTTCTTCTTGAGATTTTGAATGTATAAGACGTCCGGTGCATTTTCCGTGTTGAATATGAATCTTTCGATGAAATCTGATGCCATACTCACCCAATTAGACCACTTCTTAGGATCCTAGCTGATGTACTAGGACAAGGAATCCCCTGTAAGGCTTCTCATGAACAGTTTCATCCGGATTTTTTTGTCTCTTCCGACTCCGACCAGTTTGTCACAATATGTCCTCAGATGGACCCTGGGATCACTAGTACCGTCAAACATTTCAAACTTGGGAGGTTTGTAGCCCTTCGAAAGTTCCACATCAGGTTATATACAGAGATATTCATATTAAATCCTTCGATCCCCTTACCTCCTTCCACGCCTTGAACTCGGCTGGTCAATTTCTTGAGTTCCTCGGCTAGATTTCTGATGAGCAGGTCCGTCTCACTAGATTCCGATGTATAAGAGATGGGTTGATTGGAGTGAGGTAGGGTCTCCACGTAGATGGGTTATTTGGTGGCTTGGAGATTGAGCATAGTGATGATCATTGGTGGAATTTTGCGGTACAGGAATGACTAGTGGGGTGTTTCGTGGAGTGTGGCAGGTATTTTGTTGGTATTATGGTAGGATGGTTTCATTATGTGGTGGAGTTGTGTAGTGGTGAGGTGAAGGAGGATTCTGTGGATGTTTGTTGGGTATATTTTGAGGTGGCGCGGGGTTCTAAGTGTTCGGGTGGCTGACATCCAGGACACTAAGTGAAAAGGACAAGTTTGCTAGGTTCCGAACATGTTCAAGTTCTCCTTGGAGTTTCAATAGCCATTGTTTAAGTTGCGACACAGCATCATTCGGGACCTGAGTACCCCGACTGTCAGAAGCCTCTGGATATTCAGCTGGTGTAGTGTTTTCCTTTCTGATGTTGTTCAAGTCTTCCATCTTTGCTTTTCCTTTTCCTTTTGGTGGACTAGGAGGAGGAGAAGGTGGAGGGCCCCTGGATCTTGTATGATATGCTGATGATTCCAATATGCACGAACCAACCTTTTGGGGAGGGGAATAATCAAAAAGAAATAAAATAAAACAAAAGGTAGCCAAGTTAGTGAGGATTATGATAAAAGTATTTACTGTATTTAAACACATATTGCAGGAATGTAAATGTGCGTCCTAATTTGGGAACCTCGTTTTGCCCGAGGTAGGCCTAGCGACAAGTTGATTTGGAGAATTTAGATGCCAAGAAATGCCTCATTTCATTAATATAAAATAGATGAATTCTGAAACGATACTAAAATAACAATAGGAAATAAGTCACTAATGGCACTTGGCCTTATTACATTTAGGAAAGCAAAAGTAAATCTAGCCTACTTGGTCCCAGAAGGACCTTCCCTAGATTTGATATTCTTGATTCTATCAAATAAGTTTCCCAGCTCGAGCAGTCCCAACAGCAGGTATGCTCTAGCCAAGTGTCCTCCTTCGTTCCCTTCAGCGTTCTGGCAATCCTCGATCCTCTTTACGGATTTTCCCTCCAGCTCCACTATTCCTCTCTCCAGATATTCCAGATTTCTGTTGGAAATGATAGCCATCTATTTCCACTACTCGATCAGCCTCTTGTTGGTCTCATGTATTTCCTGATCCTTTTTTCGGAATTGTAGACCCTTTTGCGCAGTCAGTTGTACTTGACCTGAGCCAGCATCTTCATCTATGATTCTGTTGCCTCGACTAATTCCCGGCCTCACTATCCCGTTTAAGTTGTCATCTAGCCATGCCTGCTAGAAAGGTGCACATCCTGCATGGTACTTGTCTGGCTCAATAGTATTTTTCTCCATGATGATTTTGCAGTGCCACATGTGCTGAGCTTGGCACTTGTAAGGGACGTCGCCGTCCTGGAAATTTGCTCTGAAGTGACCCATCTTTGTAACCTTTGGAACAACCTGCTTCCTGCCCACCTGCCTGCCTCATGACTCGGATCGGTACATAAGGGTATATTCCCCTCAACCCAATCAGTACTAAGTGTGGGGCATCTCTGGACCTGATGATAAATTCGTCCGTCGAGAACCATTCAAACATCCATTGTACCTATTCCTCGGTCAGATTGTCGAAGAATTCCACCCACTCCTTGGCAATTTCCGGCTGAGCAAACCTATCCGGAGTGTAGGTCATCCGCTTGGGGTGATGGAAAGCAATGTGGTCATTCTAAGCCCTTCACGGGAGTTCTTGACGGTATTGCCCCTTTTGGAGATGTTCTAGTAACCATACCTGCAACAATAGGTTACAACCCTCAAAATGCTTGATCCCCTTTTGATAGCGTTCCAAAGCCCGGGAAATTTCATCTAAGATCATAGGGACAATAATGTATGTTTGTCCATCGATCCCTTCAATCAAAGTCCTGGCGACCATGGCTAACCTGGTATGAATCTTTTCTCCTTTCATCGGGAACACTATCAAGCCCAGAAAGCACACAATAAACACGAACACTCTACGGTGGATGTGACCTAGAGATGTGATAGGAACTCATCATGATAGGTACGATATGATTTACTATGACCGTATCTTTCATACGAGTATTCAAAAGGTATGTAGGATTTTTTCAGGCACTCCAGTTTAGTATTTTTCTTCAACCCCATAATCTTTAGGAACCCTTTACCTATGCGGTTTTCAGGTACCAACAGTCCAGGGCTTTCCCATGCCAGTCCAGCTAGTCCTCCTCTTTCTTCTAAGAGTGGTGTCATTTCAATATTCCCAAAGCGGAATACAACTCTTGCACTATCCCAAAACAAAGTCGTGGCCTCAATCAGCATGTTGTTTGGCTAGATGTCCAGAAGAGAAGGTAAGTTTCCCAAGTGTTTGCTCACGTGTTTCTTATCACTGGAAGGAAGGTCTTCCCACCAGTCTAGGAGCATTGGTGGAATATTGTTGACCATACCGAATCTGGGGACCTCGTGCCTCATTTTCTGCAAGACAAAAATGGTTAGGCCCTTTCCCCCACCAGATTCGACTATTTATACACTTATGATTAGCATATTGGCATTTAGTTCTCCAAATTAATGCACATAACATGATTGTGTCCATTGCGATTATGAAAACCCCGGTGGACTTTTGGATAAGGCTTGTCTTAAAGGGTTATTGCGCGGACAACACATTAACCCGACTAGGTTTGACCATGATGCATGCACAGTTATAACAAGAGTAAGGTTACTATGGGGTTCTAGATTGGTACCCTCAAGCGGACAACTTGAGGGGGAAAGGCAGGGAACCGTCGACCGCACCGCTGATCGACTGATTTTACCGCAAATAAGCCTTTCTGAATTTAAAGGGTTATATAAATTGGAAGAGCGCAACCACTCATCAAGCGTTGCTATAGTATTTTTTTAGGCACGAGTGGAATATGATGTTGAGAAGGATTTATGCAGCAATAAATAAGCAATAACATGTTGTCACGTATTTGCACATTATGAAAGCGATAAATACATCAGTTATAATTGAAAATAGTTACAGAAGAAAACAAAGAAACATGTCAGTTTCGTAATAGAAAAAATAAATACTTGAAAGATAAACAGTTAAATTCACATAGAGGGGAAAAGGAAAGGGTGCAAGTATTAACAAAGTAAGGCACATTTAGACAAATTCACAAAGTGGTTTGTTATGGTAAAAGCCTAGGAATTCCCCAGTAGATTCTCCATGCTGTCGCCCCCCCCCCCTTTTCTCTCCTTGAGGATAATAAGGGTTTTCGACATTATCGGGACAACTTATTTCCTTTTGGGAAAGGGGTACAAGAAATTGAAGAGCCGCCACCTTATGAATTAAGGTGAGTTAGGACACCTATTACGAGTCGTTTATAAAACCAGTTTGTATTACCAGAGATTGGGTTAGGGATTGAAGTTACTTCGAGGGCAAGTTGTTAGGCACCCTCGATATCCACAGCGGTGGGTCCTAGCTAAACTTACTTTATGAATTAGTCAATTAGCAAATAAGCAGTCTAAGCACACATATGTAAAAGAAATAAAGGCTTTTTAACAGATGAGCAGTCTAAGCACACATATGTAAAAGAAATAAAGGCTTTTAACAGATAAGCAGTCTAAGCGCACATATGTAAAAGGGATAAGGGGGTCCTAAGTGGTTTATCCTATAGGATCATATCCATTCAATGCCCAATAATCACTCCTCAATGAGAGGGGCTACACGTTGCATTAGCGCACAAGTCATCATATCCCTTTACTACCCATTATCCCACCCCTTAAAGGTTATGCGAGTTTGGATTAACAAAATCTAAGCGTGCTATTACCCGCCCTTTTCTTGTGGTCCCGGAGGAGTTTAGGACCTCTAGACTTGGACAGTTCTAGACAATCCTAAGGTGTTTAAAAGGCAAAGATCTAGGCGACAACAAACAACACATAGGACAATCAAACAGGGGGGGGGGGAGCATTTAAGTGGATCATGTTTACCTCCACATGTATAGGCAAATAAGCACCACGTCTCAAAACACAGAGTTTAGGTAATTTCAGAGAAATCCTAGCACAGGATATCTAGATGAGCATCAAAACACAGAATATGCAACACTGTTTTAAAACTAAGTGACAGGGTCCTAATCAGTAGCCTACTGATTTTCAAAACCTGTTAGACTTAAGCAGTTTATAAACAATCAGAACACAGTTTCTCAGTTTTACATAAGAAAATTAATCACCTAAGGCTTGCTTAGGCGGGGGACTATATGTAATCATAGTTACAGGAGTTGCTTAAACAATTTGAAATTATTCAACCTATAGGCATGTTGATCTAGGTGATAAAGATTATAACAAGTGGCTTTACACAACTTTCATCAGAACATGACTCCTAAGCGTGAGGCCGTTTTAAAACTTTTCATAGAAAGTGGTTTATTTAATCGAAATAGACATGGTTCAAAACAGATGCAAACAGAGTCTCTAAAACAGGATATCTAATGCACACATGGATGACTATTTTTATTAGTCAGTGTTATTTAATAGCAAGATTTCTAAGTGACAGTACTTATGCAGAATAAAAACGGGAATAATGATCTATGACATGCAATATGCTGAAGCAATAAGCGTGAATACCCTAAAACAGGATGTCTAATGCATGAGTTTAACATGGTTCGAATGAAAATAACATAACAATCCTAGAACATGATTTCTGGTGCATCACACAAGCTTAGAACATGATTTATACAGCAAGTCAACATATAGTAAAGCCTGGAAACATGATTTCTACCCAGCTTTGCCCCACATAATCATATAGCTACCCTCTCTTTTCACTAGTTACCCCAATATCTGTTTACAAAGGATTATTACAGACTAGGATTGCATAAATTACATAAATGAAATATAAATTAAACTATAGGGAGCCTGAAGCAGGCCCAAAGAAAACCTAAGAGTACTAGGCCTTCAGTATAGTCTCAAATGCCCATAAATCTCATAGCCAATTTACGTCCAGGTGTGTCATTGTTCCCTAAGGACCTCAAGGATCCCGGGCAGTGCTCACACCCAGACTTTCCTCAAAATAGGGACTGATTATGTGTAGTGTGGAAGGGCCAACCCCAGTGTGCCAAAGTTCGGAGGAATCTCAAAGGATCCCAAGGAAGTACACACACTGGAGGGGCAGAACCTATTGACCTAAGATTAAAGTGAGAGTGCTTGACATAGTTTTGAAAAATTCTTAATGAGAAAACAATATAGAGATGACTCCAGGAGTGAAAAAGGTTTTTGAAATAGAAACTAGTTTAGTAGTAAAAGCAGTTTGAGAAGGGTATTAAAACACTTTGAAACCAGCAGACAAACAACTGGTCATAGCACATCCAGATCCAGAAACACTCAACAACCAAATTTCACACAGGGATAAAGGGGATGGGGACACATAGAATACATATTAGGGAGGCATATGACAGGATTCAGGGAAGCATATAAGCAGTAAAATGCACAGAATACTCAAGAGTTTTATAGAATTATTAGGTTAGTCATAATGGTAGGTAGTTGAGACATAGAGCAAGGGTTACAGTAAAGCCATATTGAGATCAAAAAATCATCGGACATGAACTTAAATAAACATGCTAGACAAGCATCATACATGCTAATTACATATTGAACGAAACAAGATTTAGACATGCTAGAAAAAGCTAGGAAACAAACAATTATGGTTTAGGCATGCTAATTACATATTGAACAAGACAGGATTAGCATGCTAAACAGTAAACAGGAACAAGAATAGAACTCATCATTGATGAACTAAGACAGTAATGAAACACACAAAGTTTTAGGTTTCAAAATTAAACTGAGACATAATAGTTAGGGAAAGAGAACACAGAATGAAAGCAGGTGCTGTTCAATATCTAGCCTTGGCTTATAGCCGGCTAGACCAGTGATTATCACAATTAGTAGAGAGATAAAAGAGAGAGTTTGAGTGTAAGTGTGTTTCTGAACTAATGTTCGTATCAGAAGTGAAAATAGAGGATAGTTTATATAGTAGTTTAGGAGCAGAACAAAATAAGGTAAAGGAAATCAACACTCAGCAATGAAGGAAATCGCAGAATCAGTTTGCACGCAAAAATCAGTGTAGTCTTCCCTTGATTAATGGTGATTACCCAACGGTAAAGGACAACCATTTAAGGAAAGAAAATTCAAATCAGACGTAAGTAAGAATGAGCAATTAGGGGTAAATAAGTAGGAGTCCAATTAAGGAAATAATCGCGAGGAATCAGTAACAATACATGCAATTAAATAAGGTAAGAAGAATAATTAAAGTTGTAAACAAGGGAAATAATCAAGAATCAGTCAGTCAAAATTCAAAATGATACTAATTTCTGGAGAAATACTAACTTCCACAAATAAAAGATATGCTAGGCAAAATTCCATAAACATAGAGCAATTAGATAGAAAATACTTTAGAAACCCTAATAGGGATGAACTAGGGTAAAAATCACAGGCAACGAATCTGACTAAGGAAATCATGTAAGTCAAACACAGAATGAGACAATGCAACAAATAACATGGAAAACTCGGAATTGAAGTAGAACATTTAGAAAATTAGGGTTTTAGCATAAATCGACTAGAGTTTAGGCAAACTTAGCGTAAATCGGTCAATAGCACATAAGAACAGACGAGTAAACATTCAAAAATTAGAAAACCTTTGAGAAGATGACTTTCAGTAAACCCTAATTTTAGAAAAATGGAATATCAGTTGAAAAACCAGAAATCTTTCAAGGAAGCATGTGACATTGGTTCGATTCATCTCAGATCTGTACATATCTGAAAAGATCGGAGACCAAAAACTAGGGTTTTAGAAAGTACAACAGAGACGATAACATAGGCTTAGACAAACATGGATTTGAAACAAAAATAAGAAGGTTCTTACTCAAGGGTCGAGCCAAATGGCTTGAAACAGGCGAGAAAACCCAAAGATGCGAAACAGACCTGCCTACGTCCCTTGAAAATGTCACGACCCAAAATCCCTAAGGTCGTGATGGCGCCGGACATCCATGTCAGGCAAGCCAACTCATTAATTAATTGAAACAACCTTCCGGTTTTAAAACATTTATGAAAACCTTTCTTTTCCCTTAATTACATATTAACCAAATAACAGTCTGTTAATTAAAAGCATTGGTTTAAAGATTACATTTAAGCAATTATATCCCAACACATATCCCAGAACCCGACGTCACAAGTACATGAGCAATTTCTAAGAATTTATACAATCATTACAAAGACTGTCCGAAATACAACTGGACAAGGAAATTTAAAATGAAATAAATACAGTACGAAGGAGACTCTGCCAGCTGCGGATCGCCTTCGGATGATGCAGCTCGCCTAAGTCTCCGAATCCTCCACATTGCTATGAAAGTACATGAGCAATTTCTAAGAATTTATACAATCATTACAAAGACTGTCCGAAATACAACTGGACAAGGAAATTTAAAATGAAATAAATACAGTACGAAGGAGACTCTGCCAGCTGCGGATCGCCTTCGGATGATGCAGCTCGCCTAAGTCTCCGAATCCTCCACATTGCTATGAAAGTACATGTGCAATGAAATGGACATCAAGTGTAGCATGAGTACAAAAACGACGTGTGCTCAGTAAGTCGCCCGCCTAACCTCAGAGAGGTAGTGACAAGAGGTCAAATTAGATACTTACTAAAGGTCAATTTAGAATACTTAGGTATGACACTAAGCATGATTATCATAGGCAATTTATCAAAAATCAGGATTTAACTATTTTTCAAATCCGTTCACGTTTAACACTTTATATCTTCGTCATATTAACAATTAATCAACATGGTGATTTAACCAAATAATAATGAATCGTCGGGAAGGAACAACTTCTTCCAAAACTCTTTTTAATAACTTCAAAACTCTATCATTTCACTTGATAATTTAATATTTCAGGCCAGTAATCAGGCAAAATCATAGAAACTACACAGCAAATATCATGCGCAAGAAATGCCGAGGGTCGAACGGCGCAGACCAACAATAATAAATTGTGCACTGCCGAAGGGTCGAACGACTCGAACCATAGATGCATCTATCTGCCCCGCTCGCGAATCGATCATGCAACGCGGTTAAAATAATACCGCTAGCCTGCTCGCAAATCATACCTGCGACTCAGGTGCTCATATGAATACACACACAGATACAAGGTCATCCTGCTCGCGAATCACTCAAGCGACTCAGGCACCCAAAGTTACACATATCCACATAATAAATTCGTATTTTATCAAGAAAAAAGTTTTTCTCACGAAGGTGGTAAATTCTTATTAAAAGAAACATGAAATATAGGTTTTGAAATCATTTGTTTTTGAAAACTCATTTGTCAAGTTTAATGATATTTCACGATACAACCCAGTCCAGTTACAAATATCCACAGAGAGATCAATTCTCTTTTTAGAAGATTTAACAAATGAACTCTAGTTACTTTTAGATATTCAATTACGTTTTCGATTATATTAGCAGTTTAATATTAAAGGCAGGATTACAGGTACAACATGTCAGGCATGCTAGTGGGTTCTAGACTATCCGGAAATGGCATAATAGTAGCTACGCACGGACTCCCGTCACCTCGTGCGTACGTAGCCCTCGAAGATAATAGCATGTAATGAATTAATTCACCTAGGGGGACGATTCCCCCTCACAAAGTTAGAAAGGAGACTTACCTCGCTCCGAATTTCCAATACCGGCTCTCAAGCCCCTCTGATGACTCCAATGGACGCACAACACTCCGAAACTACCACATAATGGCAAAGCAATGAAAATTCATCCTAATACTCACAACAAATTCAGATTATATACTTTCCCAACCTCGCTCGGAGAAATGACCAAAATGCCCTCAGGCCCACGTGCCCGAAAAGCCAAAATTCTCGAAGATACATTCTACCCATAACCCTACTAGTTCAATCATGCAATTTACTCTACATTCCATACTAAAAATTCGTGGCTAAATTTCAAATTTATATTTTTCTAGGTTTCTTCAAAAAGTTTCCCAAATTCTTACCAATTTCCATGCCTAATCCATGCATATAATCTTGTATTTATCTTACAAACGGAAGGAATCTACTTACCTTGATGCCTGACGAAAATTCCCCTTGAAAATGATCTCCAAAATCGCCCAAGACAATTGAAAAATGGGTGAGAAATGACAAAAACCCGTCTTTAAAACATTCTGCCCAGGCCTCCTTTCGCACCTACGGTCCAATAGCCGCTCCTGCGGCTCCGCACCTCGGAAATTCCATCGCAGGTGCGGCTTTGACTCAACCCCGCATCCCTCGCTTCTGCGGTCCCTTCTTCGCACCTACGCTTCCGCATGTGCGACCCATCTTCTGCACCTGTGGCCTCCTCAGCTCCAGCCTAGAACTCGCACCTGCGGTGCCTTCGCCGCACCCGCGGCTCTGCACCTGCGGTCAAAAGCCTCGCAGGTGCTGTTACACCAGATGACAGCAGCCTTCAGCCTTCTTCAACTTCAAACATTGATCCGTTAACCACCCGGATCCACCCGAGGCCCCCGGGACCCCGTCCAATTATACCAACCTGTTCCAAAACATAATGCGGACTTGCTCGAGGCTGCAAATCACATCAAACAACATCGAAACCACGAATCACACCTAATTTAAAACTTTATGAACTTAGAATTTTCCAACTTCTACATCCGATGCCGAAACCTATCAAATCACGTCCGATTGACCTCAAATTTTTCGTACAAGTCATATTCAACATTACTGACGTGCTCCAACTTCCGGAATCACATTCCGACATCGATATCAAAACTTCCACTTTCGGTCCGATTTCTCAAAATCCTTCAAATTTCTATCTTTAGCCAAATGACTCCAAAATAACCTACGGACATCTAAATTCACTTCCGATCATGTTCCCAACTCCAGAATCACCATACGAAGCTATTCCCAGACTCGGAATCCCAAACGGACATCAACAACCCTGAAATGCACTCCAAGCCCAAATCTATGAAATTCTTCTAAAATGCTAACTTCCACAATATGCATCGAAACACTCCGGAATTATTCAAAACCCGATCCGGACGTACGCCGAAGTCCAAAATCATCATACGAACCTGCAGGAACCTTCAAATCCTGATTTAGAGGTCGTTTACTCAAAATTCCAATCTTAGTTTATTTCTCCAACTTAAGGCTTCTAAAATGAGAATCTTCTTTCCAAATCAATTCTAAACTTTCTGAAACAAAATTCCAACAACGCCCACGGGTCATAATACCTGAAACGAAGCTGCTCACGACTTCAAACCGTTGAACGACGCGCTAGAGCTAAAAACGACCGGTCGGGTCGTTACATTATCCCCCACTTACGTTCGTCCTCGAACGTGCTAAGAACTGCTCTGGAGTTACCTGAAATCACTGTTTAACATTTCGAGCACCTGCCCGTGATACCACCACCCAGTTGAGTACATTAGCTTGATTACATCTGAAGATTTCTTCTTTTAGCCATATAATAAGCTCATAATTCATTCAAAGACATGAAATTTCTCTGCCAGGCCTAGTTCCAATATATAACACCGAATCAATTACCACATGACATACCAGAACATGACTGCATACCCATGCTGAATCAGCACCATGCACCGCAAGATTCATCATCTAACCACAATGACGCTCCCTGAACCTTAATAGCCAAATTCCACGAATCTGATGCTCCCAATGCACTTCATGATATATATACATACATCCTGCTACAATGCTGAGGATACCACCACAACAGAGGAAATATGCAGAAATTCATACTTGACTGTAGAGTTAACAAATCCTTGAATACCTCATCTTGACTAGAATCATCACTTCATTATGAACCTGAATAATGGTATTTGTTCTTTAATATACACTTCACATAACCTCATCGCACTGATCCCTGATCCGATAGTCCCGTCTCACCCAGTATGAACTGCTCGGACAACAAATCACCCCAAACACGACCAACAACCTCATATGATACCACATCGCGTTAATAGACCATAACTCGAACATGATAATAAGAAACGACTAAGGAAAGAGCTATTCGACTCAGGCAACTAATATGAATTCTTATAAGAAAATAGGAAGTAGAACACAAGAAAATAAATAAAGGAACCTTACTCATCATCACCTTTTTGCGGCGTGCAACCCGATCCGAATAACATACCCGTGCGACGTGCCACCCGATCCACACATAAAATTTTCAGAAGAAGATATATATACGGAGCTGATTTGCTCACTATTACGAATTACTGAAAATCGATCACAAGCACGCTAAGTGCATAATACCATCCTGGGGCGACTGATAAAGTCGTAGTCAACATAACTCAAGCACAATTGAGGTGCGATATATATATACACTCTGGATCTCAAGAGCTATCCTGCTCACATAACATCCCCACTACGTGGGACCTCAACATATAGGAAATTACCAAGCCGTTTCACAACTCACACGGCACAATCATAATAACAACTGAATTTGACGAAGACGGAACAACATCCATTGTTCTAATACCTTTCCATGAAAAGTTCTCTACTGAAAGGAACATGCCTGGCTCATACGGAGCCCATAATCATATTTAAATCCATCCACAGACATCGAGCCACCTCGCTAGCACCAAACTTAGCTATTAGCTTTTACCTGGGTCCATATTAACCCACTTGCTCTCATAATACACGAGAACAACCATCATAACCGGGACAAACACCCCAAAATCCATAATCAACTGAACCGAACGCCCTCCAGGCGTAAATTCTCAATTACGCAATATTGCACTTCTTTATACTCAGTCCAAATCTGAAATCCATCAAGTGACTACATGTCACACTTTATACAATCTTTTTGCGGTCACACTTCCATGACCTTCCACACAAGGCAACGAGTCTGCCCATCCACCATTGGCCATAGTACGCTGTAAGACAATTCAAGAACTCATAACCAGAGTACAAGGCCTCTTCCACCGAATCTCAATCTCAGGTGACACTGAAGATAACACCAGCTTATACTGAACTTTCAAATCACTTTTCCTTACTCTTCCGAGCTCATGACATCCTTATCATCACCGAACCACAAATCTCGATTCTTACTCCCAGATACATACTGCTTTCCGCACCTAACATACCAACATGAGGTACCGCAAGAATTCCATCATAACTTCCGAACCACCAATAGGGTGAACACTTCATCACTTAGAAATAACTTACTTTACTCAATTCAAGAGTAGCATCTTAACACACGAGTGAATTCCCACTATCACCCAATCATGCAAATCCTTAAGTAGTAGTCTATACCACCATAACCCTTCCAGGGTCCGCCTACACCTGGCAGGCCATAGCACTCAAATGCTCCCACATAAAATCCGTTACGACGGTCGACAAGCCCCGCACACACCGGCACAAACCACATGCATAACTAAATCACATCAAAAAAACTGATCACTGCCGCAAATCTGCCATTTCAACCATGGCTAATCAATCTATCTTCTTTTAATCATCTTCAGTTGCCTCAGGAATAATAGCAACTTCTTTAAACCCATAGCAAACTCAACCCTCACTCATCCCGAGTGACCTTGATTCACGAGACTATACTGCCTAAATCCCGCAACCCGTCTCATACCCTTCTGATAATCTTTCTACAATTCGGAGTTTATTCCTCTCACTCCTTCAATACTATCTTGCATGCTGAAACATATCATAGAACATCCCAACCATCCTCATCTTTCTCAGAAATTACTCTACAAAAGCTCGATTCTCGATCATACTGCTGCCTGAAATCCTTAAACGCCGCATTCTTATCTTTTGAACTCACTAGGACCACTATTGAGAGTGACCCACTCTAATTGGCCCCAAATACAATTAACTCCAAGTCTCTCTATAGCACAGGAACACCTTTTTCAAAGAAACACGTGACTGAGTCACTATCCTTACAACTCGCCCATGCTTTAAGCATAAATTCTGAATCTTCCAAAGCCTAACCCTGGCCCGACAGGGCCAACCTTTGCACACATTCATCCAATCGCACGCACCATCACCATTTTACTCTTTTCCCTTAGCTGTAACAACTTGCCGATACGCCGACAATCCGCAACCCTATGATAACACAATCCTACAACTCAACTGCAGATGGTGGGACTCCCCCACTTAGCCCGAAGCTACTCCTCGCACCACTCTAGACCCTGCTGAGATCCTCTCTCCTTTGATGACGCGATCTATCTCAACCAATGCGTCCAACTCTTCCAGGTCCTCTTGCTAGCACTCCCTAAATACTCAGATTCCCTAGCATCATTCACACATTCTACCTCCTACCGACTAGCCACTAGAACTCCTCACCGAGACCTGCCAACCCCGCCATCGCTAACCTATTAACAGAAGATAACCCACCTGTGGAAATCACTTGCGGACGCCTTCCAACGATGCTGAAATGCACGCTCCCTACGACTTCAATACCCTATCCTACGCCCTGCTTCATTTACCAACTTTACTAGTCCATCCGCTCCTCATGGACATCCATTAAATGCGCGACAATATCTTCAAATTTCAAGCTATGCTGCCGCTCCCCCACTTTACGATTACTCGACTTCCGCTTCTTACACCTGGACTCCCAGAAATGGAACCACCGCCTAGCCTCAATTCAGGATCATTCTCTGCCAACCAGATTCTTCAATACTTCCTCTCAATACTCTGACCCCACGCAACTGAAGAACCTATAACACCGCCAACTTAACACATTCCATCCGATCAATGAGGACGACTACACGTCACAAGTGCATATCCCACCTCACTTGGAGACACCAAGTCTTACTACTTTATCAACTCCAACCAGACCATTCAGAAGCCAAATGCATTTCCCCCTGCCGGAACAAACACCGAAATTTCAAAATCAAACTCTGAGAAGACCTCCCTTCAACAATTCATCATCCCCAACATACGGACAAGCATTCTATCATCATAACGACACCGTGCGACAACCAGTTGCAAGCATCATCAGTACCTGAGCACAACCTAAGGCTCCTAGAAACACAACCACTGAGCTGAAACAACATATTATCTTTCTGCAGGGCCATAACAACAGCCCCCACCAATTACATATGGAAACATCTCGAATTACGTTCGTAGCACCATTTTAATTCCTCAAATTTCCGATTCATAGCAAGCGCTTTGCGACACGTAAGATTGAGTAGGAATGAACATAGGCATAAGCCTCAAGGGAATAAACTTGCACGATGAGGAATCAAGAAGGGGAGCACTCCTAACAGCCCTGTAGCCTCTCGAAGATAAGTACAGACGTCTCTGTACCGATCTGCAAGACTCTACTAGACTTTCTCATGACTCGTGAGACCTATGGGAACCTAGCGCTCTGATACCATGTCGTCACGACCCAAAATCCCTAAGGTCGTGATGGCGCCGGACATCCATGTCAGGAAAGCCAACTCATTAATTAATTGAAACAACCTTCCGATTTTAAAACATTTATGAAAACATTTCTTTTCCCTTTTACATATTTACCAAATAACAGTCTATTAAATAAAAGCAATGGTTTAAAGATTACATTTAAGAAATTATATCCCAACACATACCCCAGAACCCGGCGTCACAAGTACATGAGCAATTTCTAAGAATTTATACAATCATTACAAAGTGTGTCCGAAATACAACTGGACAAGGAAATTTAAAATGAAATAAATACAGTACGAAGGAGACTCTGTCAGCTGCGGATCGCCTCCGGATGATGCAGCTCGCTTAAGTCTCCGAATCCTCCACAAATCTATGAAAGTACCTGTGCAATAAAAGTACAACAAGTGTAGCATGAGTACAAAAACAGCGTGTACTCAGTAAGTCGCCCGCCTAACCTCAAAGAGGTAGAGACGAGAGGTCAAATTAGACACTTACTAAAGGTCAATTTAGAATATTTAGGTATGACACTAAGCATGATTTATCATAGGCAATTTATCAAAAATCAGAATTTAACTATTTTTCAAATCCGTTCACGTTTAACACTATATATCTTCATCATATTAATAATTAATCAACATGGTGATTTAGCCAAATAATAATAAATCGACGGGAAGGAACAAATTCTTCCAAACCACTTTTTAATAACTTTAAATCTATGTCATTTCACTAGATAATTTAATATTTCAGGCCAGTAATCAGGCAAAATCATAGCAACTACGCAGAAAATATCATGCGGAAGCAATGCCAAGGTTCGAACGACGCGGACCAACAATAATAAATTGTGCACTACCGAAGGGTCGAACGGCTCAAACCTTAGACGCATCTATCTATCCCGCTCGTGAATCGATCATGCGACGCGGTTAAAATAATACAACTAGCCTGCTCGCGAATCACACCTGCGACTCAGGTGCTCATATGAATACACACACGGATACAGGTTCATCCTGCTCGCGAATCACTCAAGCGACTCAGGCACCCAAAGTTACACATATACACATATTAAATCCGTATTTTATCAAGAAAACAGTTTTTCTCAGGAAGGTGGTAAATTCTTATTAAAAGAAACATGAAATATAGGTTTTGAAATCATTTGTTTTTGAAAACTCATTTGTCAAGTTTAATGATATTTCACGATACAACCCAGTCCAGGTACACAAATATCCACAGAGAGATCAATTCTCTTTTTGGAAGATTTAATAAATGAACTCTAGTTTTTTTTAAGATATTCAATTATGTTTTCGATTATATTAGCAGTTTAATATTACAGGCAGGATTACAGGTACAACACGTAAGGCATGCTAGTGGGTCCTAGACTACCCGGACATGGCATAATAGTAGCTACGCACGGATTCTCATCACCACGTGCGTACGTAGCCCCCGAAGATAATAGCATGTAATGAATTAATTCACCTAGGGGGACGATTCCCCCTCACAAATTTAGAAAGGAGACTTACCTCGCTCCGAAATTCCAATACTGACTCCCAAGCCCCTCCGATGACTCCAACGGACGCACAACGCTCCGAAACTACCACATAACGACAAAGCAATGAAAATTCATCCTAATACTCACAGCAAATTTAGATTATATACTTTTCCAACCCCGCTCGGGGAAATGACCAAAATGCCCTCGGGCCCACGTGCCCAGAAATCAGAAATTCTCGAAGATACATTCTACCCACAGCCCTACTAGTTCAATCATGCAATTTACTTTACATTGAATACGCCAATTTGTGTCTAAATTCCAAATTTACATTTTTCTAGGTTTCTTCAAAACTTTTCCCAAATTCTTACCAATTTCTGTGCCTAATCCATGCATATAATCTTATATTTATCTTACAAAGGGAAGGAATCTACTTACCTTGATGCCTGACAAAAATCCCCCTTGAAAATGCTCTCCAAAATCGCCCAAGACAATTGAAAAATGGGTGAGAAATGACAAAAACCCGTCTTTAAAACATTCTGCCTAGGCCTCCTTTCGCACCTGCGGTCCAATAGCCACTCCTGCGGATCCGCACCTACAGAAATTCCATCGCAGGTGCGTCTCTGACTCAACTCCGCATCCCTCGCTTCTGCGGTCCCTTCTTCGCACCTACGCTTCCGCAGGTGCGACCCATTTTCCGCACCTGCGGCCTCCTCAGCTCTAGCCCAGAACTTACACTTGCGGCGCCTTAGCCGCACCCGCTGTTCTGCACCTGCGGTCAAAGCCTCGCAGGTGCAGTTACACCAGATGACAGCAGCCTTCAGCCTTCTTCAACTTCAAACATTTATCCGTTAACCACCCGGAATCCACTCGAGGCCCCCGGGACCCCGTTCAATTATACCAACCTGTTCCAAAACATAACGCGGACTTGATCTAGGCCTCAAATCACATCAAACAACATCGAAACCATGATTCACACCCAATTTCTAACTTTATGAACTTAGAATTTTCCAACTTCTACATCCGATGCCGAAACCTATCAAATCACGTCCGATTGACCTCAAGCTTTGCGCACAAGTCATATTCAACATCATGGACGTGATCCAACTTCTGGAATCGCATTCCGACCTCGATATTCAAACTTCCTCTTCCGGTCGGATTTCTCAAAAACCTTCAAATTTCTATCTTTAACCAAATGACTCCAAAATGACCTACAGACTTCCAAATTCACTTCCGATCGTGCTCCCAACTCCAGAATCACCATACGAAGCTTTTCCCAGACTTGGAATTTCAAACGGACATCAACAACCCTGAAATGCACTTCAAGCCCAAATCTATGAAATTCTTCTAAGATGCTAACTTCCACAATATGCATCAAAACGCTCCCGGGTTATTCGAAACCTGATCCGGACATACGCCCAAGTCCGAAATCATCATACGAACCTACAGGAACCTTCAAATCTTGATTCGTAGGTCGTTTACTCAAAATTCCAATCTTAGTTGATTTCTCCAACTTAAGGCTTCTGAAATGAGAATTTTCTTTCCAAGTTAATTCTAAACTTCCTGAAACTAAATTCCGACCACGCCCACGGGTAATAATACCTGAAACAAAGCTGATCACGACTTCAAATCGCTGAACGACGTGCTAGAGCTCAAAACGACTGGTTGGGTCGTTACAGAAAATCTCCTCAAGTATCTAGGAGATGAAGATACCATAGCACACAGGAGGCCATTAGAGGCCTGAAGTGGTGAAGAACCACCATAGAACGTCAGTAGGCTAGTGACGGCCGGGGGAATTAAGGCTTCTGATAGAGAGCGTTTGAGAGAAGAAGAGAAGTGTGACGGCGAGGGAAGGGATAAAATGGTTAGGGTTTGGGGGGGGGGGGGGGGGGGGGGGGTGTAGGTTGGTTAATTAAGGTAGGAAATATCCTGACCGTTGATCAAAAGTGATCAAAGGCCAATATTAGCTAAGGGAGATAGGTCGGGTAGGTGGGTATTGGGCTTAGGGTCTTTTGGGCTGGTTTTATAAGGTATTGGGCTTGGTAATTTTAGGCTAAAATTGAAATAAAAAGAGGTTGTTTGTTAAATACCCCAAACAATTGATTAAAAATAATTTGTAAAATAATTAATAATTATAAAAATTGATTTTCAAGCATAGAAATGTTTTAAAAATAGTTATTTAGTATTTTAAAATAAAATGGACTAATTTCTGGTAAAATAATATAAAAATGTATGCATGGGCTATAATTGCAAAGTTATTGTAATTATGATCAAAATGTGCCAATTTGGCTATTTATGAAATAATTTGGACTTAATAGGACCATAAATAGTAATATTAAATCAAGGAATGTTCTAAATTCACTTGTGATGTAATTTTATAATTATTTATATAAAAATAAGATGCTAGGGAAAATTGATTTAAATTGTAGAAATTATGAAAAAAATGCCAATTGATGCTGGTGAATGATTTTGAAGATGTATATACATTTTTAAAAATAATTTTAGGAAAAATTGGTTATCAACAATCATGGACAGGGTAATTCTTCTCATGAACCTTCAACTTCCGAGACACATATGCAATCACCCTGCCCTCCTGCATCAATACTGCTCCGAGCCCAACACGGGAAGCATCACAATATACCGTGTAAGATCTCGAACCTTATGGTAACACCAACACCGGCGTTGTAGTCAAAGGTGTCTTGAGCTTCTGAAAGCTCACCTCACACTCTCTGACCATCTGAATGGGGCACCCTTCTGGGCCAATCTGGTCAACGAGGCTTCTATAGATGAAAACCCCTCCACAAATCGACGGTAGTAACCCGCCAAACCCAAGAAGCTCCTGATCTTGTGGCTGAAGTGGGTCTAGTCCAGTTTTGGACTGCCTCAATATTCTTAGGATCTACCTTAGTGCCCTCTGCTGATACAACGTGGCCCAAGAAAGCGACTGAATCCAACTAAAACTCGCACTTCAAAGATTTAGCATACAACTTGCTATCCCTCAGAGTCTGGAGCACTATCCTAAGGTGCTGATCATGCTCCTCTGGTCTGCGGGAGTATATCAAGATGTCATCAATAAATTCAATAAAAAAAGAGTCCAAATAAGGCTTGAACACTCGATTCATCAAATCCATAAATGTTGCTGGGGCATTGGTCAACCCAAAGGACATCGCCAGAAACTCATAGTGCCCATACCGCATCGGAAAAACTGTCTTAGGGACATCAGATGCCCTAATACTTAACTGATGGTAGCCAGGTCCCAAATCAATCTTCGAAAACACCTTGGCACCCTGAAGCTGATCAAATAAATCATAAATCCCCGGCAATGGATACTTGTTCTTGATGGTGACTTTGTTCAACTGTCGATAATCTATATACATCCTTATAGGTCCATATTTATTCTTCACGAACAACACCGGTACACCCTAGGGAGAGACACTCGGTCTAATGAAGCCCTTATCAAGCAAATCCTGTAACTGTTCCTTTAATTCTTTGAACTCTGGCGGGGCCATCTGGTATAGCAGGATGGAAATGGGCTGAGTGCCCGGGGCCAAATCAATACAGAAATCAATACAGAATCCCTGTCGGGTGGTATCTCCGGAAGGTCTGCAGGAAATACCTCTGGAAACTCACGAACAACAGGCACAAAATCCATAGAAGGAACCTCTGCACTAGAATCATGAACATAAGCCAAATAAGCCAAACACCCCTTCTCGACCATACGCCGAGCCTCATATAAGAGATAACCCTGCTGGTAGAATGGAGAGGAGTCCCTCTCTACTCTAATCGGGGAAACCTCGACAAGGCTAAGGTAACTTTCTTAGCGTGATAGTCCAATATAGCGTGATAAGGTGACATCCAATCCATACCCAATATAACATCGAAATCAACCATATCGAGGATTAGAAGATCTACACTGGTCTCAAGACTCCCAATAGTGACCACACACGAATGATATTCACGATCTACAACAATAGTATCCCCACAAGTGGGGAAACATATACAGGGACACTCAAAGAATCACGAGGCACAACCAAATATGAAGCAAAATAAGATTACACATAGGAGTAAGTAGACCCCGGATCAAATAGAACTGAAGCATCTCAACTGCAAACTGAAACAATACCTGTAATAACAACATCACATGACTCAGCCTCAAGTCTGGCTGGAAAAGCATAACATCGGGGCTAGGCCCCACCACTCTGAACCATATCCCTGGGATGGACTCTAGTTGGCAGGCCTCCACCTTTAACGGCCTGACCTCCACCTCTAACAATCTGGCCCCTACCTCTAACTGTCTGACCCCTGCCTCCGGCTGGATGAGCAGGCGGTGCAACAATTTGTGCCGGAACCATGGCACGAGAACCCTAATGCTATGGCTGAACACCCAATAATCTCAGACAGATCCTCCTGATATGCTCATAATCACTACACTCGAAACATCCATATTGATACTGTTGCTGTGGAAACAGAGACTGACCTGAATGGGCTGGCTGACCACGATAATAACTCTGAGTAGGAATTGCAATGATAGGAGCTGGTGGTGCACTATAGGCTGGCTACCCAGAAGGAGGCACATAAGAACCATGACTCCTTGAAGCACTGTGGGATGCTTGAAGCGCTGAATGGGACGGCCTGGGAGGATGGCCTCCACCAAAAGTACCCCTGCCTCCAGATGAGGCGCCGCTGAATCCACCGGAATGACGAGGTCTCTTGTCAGACCCCTGACCTCCCTGTGCAAGAACCATCTCGACTCGCCTGGCGACATCGGCAATCGCCTGAAAAGAAATCTCACTCCTAATATCCTTAGCCATCTGCAATCTGATAGGCTGAGCAAGTCCATCAATAAACCTCCTCACCCCCTCTCTATCTCGATGGGAAGCAAAAGAAGAGCATGACGGGCCAAATCCACAAAATGAGTCTCATACTGAGTAACAGTCATGCTGCCCTGCTGGAGACGCTCGAACTGACAGCCACACTCCTCTTTTAAGGTGATAGGCAGAAACTTCCCTAGGAAGAGCTGAGAGAACTGGTCCCAAGTAAGAGCAGGTGACCTAGCTGGTCTAGTCAACAAAATAATCCCTCCACTATTTCTTGGCAGAACCAGTCATCTGAGAAGCAGCAAAGTTGACCCCATTGGTCTCCAATATACCCATGTTCCGAAGAACCTCGTGACAACTGTCAAGATACTCCTGGGGATCCTCTAAAGTAGCACCACTGAAATGGATTGGAAAGAGTTTGGTAAACCTATCCAATCTCTACAAAGACTCAAAATACATAGCTGACCCATCACCGGGCTATGCCGCAGCAACCAGCTGGACTACTCCGACTGGATGAGCTGCTGGAGTCTGAAACTAGGGAGCCATCTGCTCCGGAGTGTGAGTAGCAAGAGTCTGGGCTCCTCCTCCAGCCTGAGAGACGACTAGTGCCATGGGGAATGCGCCAGTCTGGGACACACTCTCCATAAGGCCCACCAATCGGACCAAAGCATCATGAAGCACTGGGATGGCAATAAACCCCTCCGGGACCCGAGCTGGACCCGCAGGAATAGTCTGAGCTGGAACCTCCTCGTCGAACTCTACTTGAGGCTCCACTACTAGGGCTGCTGCTCGGGCTCTGGGTTGAGCCCTACCTCTGTTTCGGCCTCTGGCACGGCCTCGGCCTCGACCTATGCCCCTCGTAGGAGCGGCTGCTGGAGGCTCTGGCTGCTGCTCAGTTGAAGAAGCAGTACGCATTCTCGCCATCTGCGAGAGAATAAGAGTAGGAGAGTTCAATCATTATTGAGAAAACAAAATCATACGACATCGTTGAATAAAAATGAAATTTGTTCCTAACTTCATAGCCTCTAGGAGATAAGTACACACGTCTCTGTACCGATCCCCTAGACTCTACTAAGCTTGTTTGTGAATTGTGAGACCTAGAAAACCTGGTGCTCTGATACCAACTTGTCATGACCCGAAATTCCCACCGTCGGGGCCGTGATGGTTCCTAACATCACACTTGCCAGGAAAGCCAACGTTAGAGGTTATTTAGCCAATTATTTACATTTTTTTGTGATTATCAGTAAACAAGTAAAAATAAACTGAAATAAACATGAAGCTATATAGATAAAAACTTTAATTACATGTTATTTCAACCCAGAATTCGTAGTTACAATTCACGAACATACTAAAACTTTTCTACAAATATTTTTCCAAAAGAAAGTACAACAGTTTATAAAATAAAGTAAAACAGTAAGTATGGGAGTGTAGAAGGGGATGCCAGGGTCTGCGTATGCCAAAATGACTACCTTGGGTCTCCTAACTGTGAAGTCTGCAGCCAACCCCTCGATCAGCCACTACCTGCTCCAAAATCTACACAGGAAGTGTAGAGTGCAGTATCAGTACAACCGAACCCATGTACTGGTAAGTGCCAAGCCTAACCTCGACGAAGGAGTGACGGGGCTACGACGGGAAACTCACAATATAATTTGTATGCAGTGAATAATAAAGGTAGAAAAGAAGACATGATAAAGTAAAAACAGTAACTTACAAGAAATAAATACAGTACCCAACATATTTTGTCAGTATTCAGCTGTTACCAATCCTTAAGTGCAGTTCGAGACTATCGTACAACTAACACATTCAAGGAAAAAACATAAACATAAAGATTGTTGCGACGCGCAACCTGGTCCCACCGTACTTATCATAATCCTCCCTTTTTTCCTTTTAATATCATAAACAATAGAATATAGATAAGAGTGTTGCGGCGTGCAACCCGATCCCACCATATCATAATAATCACAATCACGGTTCACCCTTGTTTCACCACATTCCACCCTTATTATACCTGTTGCGGCATGCAACCCGATCTCACCATATAATATCAATTCACTCGTATTCCTCTTCAATATATCACCCTTATTCCACCTATTGCAGCATGCAACCCGATCTCACCATATTCATATCAATTACACATGAAGTATAGAAGTTTCACAAATTAACACAAGACCCTTTTCAATACTTAAACTTCAGAACATGGCAAATGGAAATCTTATACTCAATAAAACCCTACACATAATACTACTCAGCGAGACCAATCCAGAATATCAGTAAAACACCAATAAGAACAACTTAATCAAGTAATAGGAGATAATAAAACTACGGGATAACAAATATCTTCAACAAGGAGAAACAATATCCAACATGTAACAATTAGGCATGGAATTACAAGTAGGCACGTAACAATTAAAGCAGGGAAAGAAACAATATAAGGAGAACGGGAAAGAAACAGGCAAAATAGATTAATTGGCGGCGCATATGTACTCGTCACCTCACATATACGCCGCTCACACGATATTTCATATATAAATTAAGGCAAGGGTTCCTAATCCCTCAAGTCAAAGTTAGACAAAACACATACCTCGCTCCACATGCCACTCACTGCTCAATTATTTCTTTTCCTCTAGATTCAACCTTCAAACCGCTCGTATCTAGCCACAATTAACTTAATAACATTCAATATTGCAAAAAGAATCAACTACAATGCATGAATTTAGATTTCCCAAACTTTTCCTCAAAAAGTCAAAATCGACCCCGCACCCGCTTGATCAAAACTCGAGGTTCGGACCAAAACTCACTCACCCATTCACCCGCGAGCCCGAATATGCAATTAGTTTTGAAATTCGACCACAATTTGAGATCTAAATTCCAATTTTCCAAATATTCCTAGTTATACCCAACCCCCCAATTTCTACCATAAAAATCCTAGATTTTAAATTGAAAATTCATCAAAAGTATTGGGTAATTGAAGGAAAGTAGGTTAGAATTACTTACAAAAAAATTTGAGGAAGAAAATCTTGTGGAAGGATCGCTTCTAGGTCTCTTAGTTTTGAAATTTTTGAGAGAGTGACCAATTCCCCTTATTGATTATGTTTTGAATAACAGTGTTCATCGGGATCGCGTGAACATGTCGCGTTCGCGAAAAGCTACGTCCTAAAGACTTACGCGATCGCGAATCTCCTATCACGTTCGCAAAAGTCTACGCCCCCTGGCCTTCGCGTTTGCGAGTCCTTGCTCACGTTTGCGATTCCTTGCTCACATTCGCGATGAAGAGTGACTGACCCTCTCCCCTAGGTCCCAAATACTATGCGTTCACATTGAGCTGGCCGCGATCGCGATCGCGAAGGGTGAAGCCCCCATCGCTCCGCGTTCATGACCCAGTCTTTGCGTTTGCATAGTGTAAGGATTACCCCATCCTAGGTCCCCTTTGCAATCACGAGAATGTCTACGCGATCGCGAAGTACAATATACCAGACACCAAATACATCACACACGCACACACACCGGATTTTTCTAAGTCCAAACATTCCGTAGTCTATCCGAAACTCACCCGAGCTGTCAGGGCTCTAAACCAAACAGGCACACAAGTCCTAAAATATCATACAAACTTGTTCGCCCGATCAAATTACCAAAATAACACCTAAAACTACGAATTGAACACCAAATCGAATGAAATTTTTAATAAGGTTTTACAACTTCTATTTTCTCAGTCGGGCGTCCGAATCACGTCAAACTTACTCTGTTTCTTACCAAACTTCACAAACAAGTCATAAATATTATTTTAACCTATACCGGGCTCCGGAACAAAAATACAGGCCCGGTATCAATAATGTCAAAAATCAATAGATGCTTAAAATCATTAAATTTTCACTTTTAATTTTCAACAAAAAATCATATCTCGAGCTAGGGACCTCGGAATTCGACTCCGAGCATATGTCCAGGTCCCATATTTCAATACGGACCCACCGGGACTGTCAAACTACGGATCCGGGTCTATATACTCAAAACGTTGATCGAAGTCAATTAAAATTAAATTTTAAGGCAAAATTCTTATTTTTATCAGTTTTGATCATTTCCGGGTCAATACCCAGACTGCGCATGTAAGTCGAGTAAGGCTAAAATGATATATTTAAGGATTCGGAACACATAATTTAGTTCTAAAATGTGAGATAACCTATTGGGTCATCACGGTTTTATTAAGAAAATCCCATGAAAATCACCTCAAACCATCTTAAGCAACTGCTGATTCCAGCCGTTCGAAAGCTCCGGTCGCCGGTTCTGGTTGAAGTCGCGGGTGAAGTTCTCTGCACCTAGTCTGGCTTGTTCGAGTTCTCTTGTCGAGTTTACATCTTTGTATTCATCTTTATGTATATAAAAGATCCTTATTATTTTTTCCTTACTACTTTAGTTCTAATTTACACGTTGCCATCAATCCGTTGTTGCCTTACTTTATTTGTTGTTTGAGTTAGTGTATAATCCATTCTCCAATTTTTGTATTTTTGTGCCCTTTTTCTTTACTGTTACTGCCTTTCCATGCCTATATTTGTTTAGTGAATACATGGAACTATACTACTGCTTTATTTTTTTCTTATTAAGATGTTGATTGGTTTGTTAGCCTTGATTTCTTATGCAAGGACGTATTTTTTGTTTTAATACAAATACCTGGAAAGAAAGAAGTTGCTAAGAATAAGTTTATGGTTTGGACTTTTATATTGGTTATGGGTTTAATCTCGAAGGGAAAGAAACTTTGGGCATATGCCCATTTTCATAATGACATATTGTTGATCCATTTTTAGAATTGGCCCATTTCCATGTTAATCTATAAACTAGCCTACATATTTTCATAATTAATCCACCTGATGCTCTATAATAATGTCCATAATCTATAGCCTTACAATAATCTCAAATTAGTTTAGGAAAATGACTCATAAACATAGCTAGCATGCTTTTAGGTACGACTAATAATTATTTATCATAGTTATGGGTATGGTTCCCGAGGAATACCTGTGATACGTAATCCCAAAATTCAAGTGCGCGTTTACGCGACTTGACCCTACAACTTTAAATAGTAATCGGCGTGATTTGCAATGTTACAAAAACAACAAGTGCGCAGTAATGCGACTTGTCCAAGATGAGTGCCATGACTACTTAAAACACATAATTAAAAGCGGGATAAAAGTGAAAATGCATAAAAGGTTCTAAAATAGGTAATAATCTAGTTTAATTAAGCCATGTGTAATTTGTGAACCGACCTTGCTAAAATCACAAAATCCGAGAGTACCTCACATCTTCTTTCGGGTTAATATAACTTTTTACCCGGTCTTCTGTGTCACGAACTGTAAATGTTGGTTCCCCAAGTACATGCAAGTATATGTGGCCGTCAAGTAATAAAGTGACTCGATAGTCGGATGTCGAACCCACAAAGACTTAGATTGATCGTTAACTACGCAAACTAAAATAAATTAATTGCCCAAGATATTTAAGAGTGATATTTTTCTATTAATCTACTATTGTGGAACTTAAATAAGTAGCAACTAAATTATATAGAATACAAGTGTGTATGACGAGATTTTACTTCAGAGGAGATGAAAATTTCAAGGTTGTGGTTGGTTTAACAATCCTATTAAGTTCAATAATCACACTCGTTAATCCAAATTATCTATGATTGGTAATTAATCGGATTGTTTATATGAATTACATGTTTCCACAATACTACTCGCCTGCCCACAATGTCACGACCCAAATCAATGGGCCGCGACGGGTGCCTGAGTCCTACCTGTCAAACACCGCTAGGCATGTGTCTAAAATATGAAGCTGAATAACATCTGCAGAATTACGAGAACATTATACATGAAGAAAATCTGCACAAACAGGCATACATACATATACGTACAACATACATAGGACAAGCCGACAAGGCTGCTATAGAAAACTATACATCTCAAAACTGGAAGTCGGCAATGCCACATACTATCCAACTAGACATACTATCTATAGACCTCTAATAGAAACATAACTGTATAAAGACGGGTCTGAGCCACGTCATACCCATATATATCTATATACAAACGTATCGTACCAAAATTAAAAGTAGCTCCGGATCAAGTGGAGCACTCCAACTCTCGCTGATCAGGGATCCTAAGAAGGGGGACCGTCAGTTCGCCTACCTGCACCTGCGGGCATGAAACGCAGCGTCCCCAGGCAAAAGGGACGTCAGTACGAATAATGTACTGAGTATGTAAGGCACATAAATAAGTACATAAGAGACATGGAAGAAAAATAGAGCACATGACTCAACCTGTAAGCCTGAATAACTTTGTAAATCATAAATTACTTTTAACGTCATGCATATGCATATGAATGTCATGTCGTGCATAGGTACATGTTTCATAACATCATCAGCCTCTGAGGGCATCCCATCATATCATATCATCCCCTATGGGCAAAATCATCATCGTATACCAGCTGATCAGGTGGTGGTGCGTATATAACGCCATAACTTTTCCCATATCCCATATATATATATATACATACATATATACGCGTATATAACGCCGTTTGAATATACATACATATATACACGTATATAACGCCGTTTGAACCATATTTCAGCCACTGTGGGAAAAATCATCATCATATACAGCTGATTAGGTGGTGGTGCGTATATTACGCCGTAACCTTTTCTCATATCCCATATACATATGTTTACATATATACGCGTATATAACGCAATCTGGTCATGGGTCAATGTGCATATGTAAATGCATGAAATGCATATGAAATACGTCAATAAAATCTCTCGGTACGTCATAAGGCCATTATGCCTCTGATTAATATCATGAAATAAACTTTACCAACATATATATTTTCGAGACCCATGAACAGAAGATAATAATAATTCTCATGGGGAATCAAGAATATAGACACCCCTACTATTGCTATGAATAGAGTAACTTATAGAAACTGTGTATTTGCTCGTTTTTTCAGTATAATTTGGATCATACCAAAAGAAAGAAAGGATAAACTTAATATACCTGGGGTAGAAAAAACTCCGCATAATATTATTGGCGAAGATTGCACCGTACTCTTTTGGAACCGTAAAATTTTACGTTGCTACGATTCTAACAATTTCTCGTTGGAATTGTGTTGTTGCACGTAGGATTGAACTTAGAATTGCAAGAGCTGGGTTGAATTAGCTCCTGTTATTGACGTCTTCAAACTAAGCAGAATGAAAATGGTACGTGATTTCTATTTTGGACTTGAAGGATGTTATGATCTCTTGTCCAAATGAAAATGGAATTAAAGACACTTAATATGTCCTACTTTGTAATACTTCAATTAACCATAGGTGGCGACCTTCTCATAAATGAATATGAGTCATTTTCTTAATTGGAGGCCTTCTGCCACGTGTTGGAGTATATATATATTTTTAATTTTTATCCACTTATTAATTAACTGGGTAATGTCCCGTTACCCGATAAATAACCAATTACCCATATAATTAAAACTTATCTCAAATTAATTAAAATTCTACTTATTTTTAATATACTTTATATATAATATTATTACGGTCATATGGTACTTTGTATGGTACTAGTCCATAAATATCGGGTATTATCGCGCGACTCGTATTTTATCCCAAATTGGCCACTTTCAACGAAGCTCGTTTTCTTTAATTCGTATACCCTTTTATCCTTCATAACACTTATTATTATTATTATTATTTTTTTTAAAAAACGTAAATATGTTAACGTCAAAATGATCTCATCCCGAGTTCACGTCGGTTAACCGAAGACGAAACTTTTAACGTACGAAAATGCAAGATGTGACACACTATATATCAATCCTCTATTCCTACGGTATTGAGTATATCATGAACGAATATAATATAGTATATAAGTAAGCAAGACTGTTAGGTATATTTCTATCCTAACCGTAAAATCGTTCCTCGAGCCACGGGATCAGAAACAAGCTTTCTCTAATTCTACTCTAATCTAAACATGACATTCCCAAGCATAGCATAGATAGTAGGGTGAATTGGTAGATACAACAATTTATTAGTTAAAACTAGAATTAAAGAAACAACCACAAGACGATAATCCGAATTAACAGTGATGTAATTAATAAATGTTAATAATCATGTCAATCACAACCCTAGAACTAGAGTGCTTAGCCATTCATGTTCGTAATAATAATTTTTCAAGTAATTTGCATAAACAAATTACAAAGAAAAGATAAAGGAATGAAGAAATCTATGATTTTCTTCTCCAAAAGTTGTTCCACGTGATGTTCTTGCCTCCGATCGCAAAACTCCTCTAAAAATGGTGTTTAATGACTATTTATATGTGTAAGGAAGAGAACCAAATGAAATAACCAAGTCCAAAACCATATAGGAGATGAAATAGGCTTTAAGAACTCGAAACACGCTCGCTACAGACCGTGTCTCACGAGCTCTATGACGCGCTCCACCTCGTCTCAGGCCTTGCGGCGCCAGCTTAGTAGCGAGCATCAAGGCTTGCTTCGCTTGCTCAATAGCGAGCATCAAGGCTCGCGTCGCATGCCTTTTTAGCGAGCAACGACCCTTGCCTCGCCTACTTTTTCATTTCAATTTTGTTGCCAACTTTTCATTCCAGTTCTCGTTTCTATGTTTTTCTTCTTTCTCATTTATTCTTTCTTCATAACCAATTCCTTTCTTTTTCAATTTGTTCTTTTGTCTTCTTGTAACGACCCGACCAGTCGTTTTGAGAATTTAAGCTCGATTCGGTGGCATAAGGTATTGAACACCTTCACATTGTGTATATCGACCTACATGCATGGTTGGATTCAGTTATCAGATGACCGTAGTTGAATTAGAAGAAGGATTTCAGTTTTTGGAAGCTTAAGCGGTGGAATTTGACCAGAATTTTAAATTTTGTGTAAATGGCCACATAATGAGTTTTGGGTCATGCCAACAGCTTCGTATGGTGATCTTGGACTTAGGCGCGCATCCGGAATTGGATTTGGAGGCCCGTAGAGTAATTTGAGAAAATTCGGCAAAAGTTGGAAAATTTTAAGTTTGATCACAGTTGACTTTTTGGGATATCGGGGTCGGAATGCAATTTCGAGAGTTGGAGTAGCTCCGGGATGTCAATTGGGACTTGTCTGCAAAATTTGGCGTCATTTCGAGTTGAATTGATATGCTTCGGCACTAGTTTAGAAGTTTTAAGATTTGAAAGTTCATAAGTTCGATCTATGGTGTGATTCATCGTTTCGGTGTTGTTTTATTGATTCGAGACCTCGAGCGAGTCCGTTTTTTGTTATCGAAATAATTGGTATGTTCGGACGGGGTACCGAGGGGCTCGGGTGAGTTTCGGATGGGTCTAGGTTCTGTTGCACTAGTTTTTGATGTACGGTGTCATTTCTTCAAGCATTAATGGTACCACATTAATCAAATGAGCTCTAATTTCTGTTTTGATTGAAGCATTAGATCCGAATCGTAATTATGGAGGTATAGCAAAAAGAATCGTTGAATTTGGACATCATATGAGGAAGTTATGCTCATTTTAGTATCAGAGGAGAGCTGGTGCTGGTGTTCCGCAGATGCGAAGTTGGGTCCGCATCCGCGGAGCCACAGGTGTGCATAATGGTCCGCAAATGCGGAATTTACAGCTGGAAATGCGCAGGTGCGGGTATTTTGGTCGCAAATGTGAAAATCCCTGAGTATAACAAAATCAGACCGCGTCATTTTAGTATTTTGAGCATATCTTGAGTTCTAGAGCTACGATTGAGGTGATTTTCGTGGAATTCTTCTCGTCTTTTCATGGGGGTCAGTATCTAAGTATAATTTTTTTATTTTAATATTGTTATAGAAGTTCTTTTTTTGAATTGATCCATATTTTGATTGGAGAATTGGGGGTTTTTATCCAAAACTTTTCTAAAGAGAATAATTGGGTCTGAACATCGATTTGGTATAGGATTTTGATGAAATTAGTATGGTTGCACCCGTAATTGAATGAGTGTTCGGATGTTTTAAATTTTGTCAGGTTCCAAGGTGCGGGCCCGGGGTCGACTTTTGGGTCGATTTCTAGATTTTTATAAAGATTGAGACTTTATGATCCGAAATAGTTCCTTATGAGTTTTATTCGTGTTTTGAAGTTATTTTGATTAGATTTGAGCCATCCGGAGGTCTTTTCACCCGAGGAGTTCATTTTAGAATACCAGGTTGTCTTCTTTGAGGTAAGTATCTTGCCTAACCTTGTGTGGGGGAATAACCCCTTAGGATTTGAGTCTTCTATGTTGATTGTAGCTCGTGTACGCGAGGTTACGAGTGTGTAATTGGACTTATTTGTAGGAGGTTGGCTTTTTAAAGATTCTTAGGTCCTCATATTCCCTGTGTAAGAAGTTGTAATTGTTATGACTGACTTCCTGATTACTAGTTTCATCTCTATCTGCTTAAATTAGAACTACTTAATATTAGATTCCCTTTATTGCTTATTTGACCTTAATTGACTTAACTGAAGATTTTACCTCTTCTACCATCATGCTATATTTTTCTTCATAAACTACCTATTTAACTAAAATTAGTATTATCTTTCCCTATAATTGTTTAGCAGTAATTGGAGTTATGATTATCTTTAGCTGCTTACCCTTATTTGGATTGTGGAAAATCTCTCATAATTGTTCAACCTTAAAAGGAATTTAGATAACCTATACCTTAGTCGACTTGTCTGCATTTGGAATTTCTTGACTTGTGTTGACTTCTTGTTGTTGACTTGAATATTGTAAAATCGTTGCTACATTTTGTTTTGTTTTTACTCGTTACGCTGTTTCTCCTTGTGCTTGACATTTATTTTCAGTGGCTATTCCTTGTGGGTGACTTTTACCATTCTTGTGATTTAAGTTCTTGTATTGATTTGCTCGTCGCACTTTGCATTTCTGTCTTTTGTTGCTTTTGTACTTGTTGTGGTAATGTACGATATTTCTGTCGTGTTATAGTTGTTATCTCTGTTGGTTATTGCATATTTAAATTGGGGACTACAGACGTATTCTGGGAGATCCTCCCTGTACTGCATATTTAAATTAGGGACTACAGACGTATTCTGGGAGATCCCCTTGTACTGCATATTTAAACTGGGGACTACAGACGTATTCTGGGAGATTCCCCCTGTACTGCATAAACATCTGGAACTACGGAACGGGATCCTGCTAGATTTATCTTGAAGAAACTATGTTTGAAAGATAATTATTGAAAAGTATATTTGAAAAGCACTTATCTTAAAGAAAACTATGTTTGAAAGACTATTATTTGGAAAGGTATATTTGAAAAACTTTTTATCTTGAAGAAAACTACGTTTGAAGGATATTTAATGGAAAATTATATTTGACAAGCATTTACCTTGAAGAAAACTATGTTTAAAGGACATTTATATTCTAAGAAATTATATTTCAAAATAAGTTTTCTATTTGAAAGGATTATATTCTTAAAGCTTCCAATATTAAAAATCTTGCGAGTGAAAGTTTACACTTGGGGATCTTGACCAATTTATTGGAATTGTTGGCTAAGGCCTGATGTGGAAGTTATTGTAGTCCTGAGTTACTACTTGTTCTTACTGTATTGTTGTCTCCGGATTTGGGTTGTGTTCCCGTCCATCCTTCTGTGTATTATTATGAAGTTCCGTTGTTATTTGCTGTTTTCCTTCCTCATTGTAGTTGTTATGTTGTTAACTATATTGGGTCGTCATTAGATAGGTGTCATGTTCGGTCATTCTTATATTTATGCCTGTTTAGTTTTATTAGACCAGTGGGTGTCTTGACTAGTCCTCGTCACTACTTCACTGAGGTTATTCTTGATACTTACTGCGCACCGATGTGGTGTGCTCATACTACACTTCTGCACATTTTTGTGCAGATTCCAGGTTTTGCATAGCCGGTCGATTGATAGTTAGCAGCACGGTTGCTGCCGTGGGACTCAAGGTAAAACCGCTCCAGCTTTCGCGGGTTTCAGAGTCACCGTCTTATTTTTTTTGTTCATACACTGCTGTACTTCTTTCTGAACAGTTGTAATTAGGAGTTATAGTGTAAACTTCTGTAAAACTTATGACTTGTATTTACCGGGTTTTAGGAAGACGTGTAATGTGTAGAGATTTATCTCAAAAAGCGCTTAAAATATTCTTATATTATAATTGATGTTTGTTAACAATAGGCTTACCTAGTCCTTAAGACTAGGTGCCGTCACAATACTCAGCGGAGGGAAAATTGGGTTGTGACACTTCTTTTGGTTAGTCTTCAAACATTGCACAATTATACATCATAATATTTTTCGTCATCAAATAATCACGAACCATTCTTGTAGTATATAAGATACACATAAAATCTCTACTTTGGTACCAATTTCGTCTTCAACGTGCCTACATATAAAATAAACTTAATTAAGCACAACTATAGTATAGTTTAGCGTTAAAGCACCTAAAATTTAAGGTAACTAATGCACTAAAAATACGAAATTATAGCCAAACATCACTACCCCACACTTATATGTTGCTCGTCCTCGAGCAATCAAACTACACTTTATATATACATGACCTTTTTAAACGATTCTCCAAACTCATCACACCAAGAATCTTTAAAATAGACTAAGCACAAGAGTGTAACATCTTCACTTCAAGATCTGACTCACAAGTACCATGCATTATTCACAACTCACTCATTTATTCTAACATAGAGGTCATTGACATTACCTTTCCTTCATGAATCAAGTTCCCTCACACAACAAAAGAGATTAGTTCCACACACAATAAAATTTAAGAACAATTAGGAACTCAAGATAGAAAGAATTCACTCCCTCTCAGAAATAACATCCATATGCCACAAAAGATGCACCATAGGCTTGTCCATAGTATACTACTCTACTAATCGAGCTCATTCAGTCTAGGATCAAGTAGGACTTTAATTGGTTGCAATGTCGGCTGCGGGTCGGGTAGGATACATTTGGATAGAAGAGTGACTATACCTCCCTAAGCACTTTAATACATATACTTAAACATTCAAACCCCATACTTATGTCAAAACATAACTCCACCTTCACATCAATGTATATTAACTCCATACTTCTTTTAAGCACAATTACATCAAGAGTCACCACTATCAAGGAATATCTTTCACATCAATACAACGATTTTCTTCTTTCTTCAATCCAAGTGGCTATTATATTTTTAAAAACAGTGCACCTTTCTCCTTATTTCATTAGTTCCACCCAAAAGCCTAACCAACCACCCACTCTTTTCCCTTTACAAAATTCCTAACAATTCAAGTGCTCATGAAAAGTGAAAAGGTTCAATTAGATAGTTAATTCAAACAAATGGGTAATACTTGTAATGTGCCCGCCAAAGAAACAAGATTACATGCTCAAAAGGGTTAACTATGATACATAACAATTAGGCAGGTAAACTATATATATCAGGCTCAACAAAGAAACGCCTATATCTCTTCCAAGACTGAACAACACTGCTATTTCTCTTTGCAAACACACGGGACAAGTTCTAGACATCAAATGCAATACACAGAATAACATACAAACCTCACACACACATGGCACATAACTCACTCAGGATTGAACTCATCAAGACACTCTAGTCAAAGCAGTTAAGCAAATTTAAGATTATACAATTTAAGGTACTTATACAAGAGTCAAAAACTGAGCCTAAGCGTCACAACCAAAGTACTCACTATTCTCAAGGCATAACAAAGTCAAGAGATATTGCTTCAATTCAATTCATCTGACAGTGGCTCCTACTCCTAAAAAAATAAAACTAACTATACCCGGTTCAAACAAAGCCCTTGGAAAAGAACCGCTGCACAAAGAAAAACCAAGGGGCAATTACTATACTACCTCTACAAAGAAAATCTTTTTGTTCTTTTTCTTTAGACTTAAATCCCTCAAAAAAAGTGTCTAGTAGATCCATCGTCAGAAAAAGCCCAAATTTTTTGCCTTTTTTTTTTTTTCGATTTTGCATAGCTACTATAATACTACACAACTACGAAAACAAAAATAAGAAGTTAATATTTTTCTGTATCCTACTACTAATTATCTAGTAATTCTCCCACCCAACACTTAAAAGAGTGTAGTGTCCCCAATGCACAAATAAAAAAAAACAATAACGAGGGTGGACAAGAAACTCCTTGAAAGGCCAAAGGCCGAAGCAATAGCGACTCACGGGGTACTCAGGCTTCCCCCAGACATGGTCCTTTGTGTGGGCACCCCACACTTAGTTCTCACTATATAGCTTGCTTTTGCACTCTTTCAATGGCTTTTCCTCCTATGCTTATAATCCTACAAAACAAAACAAAAAACTACAAAAATAATAAGATAATAATAAAAATAAAAGAAAGCATTAAAGATGAGTTTCCTCCCAACAAGCGCCTGATTTAACGTTGCGGCACGACGCTGTTACTCTGCTCAGGCTGGGCAATTTTTCTTCATCTTTCTCCCATAATCCTAGCCTTTTTACACGCTCAGAAGGTCTCGTCTTTCATCTCTGGCTCTTTTCTCAATCATCCTTACACACTCAGCTTGCAACACCACCTCCTCCAAATTAGTTGTCCCATCTGAATCACTACAATTCACATAAGGACTCTACTCTATCCCGTTTAGTTCTACCGCAATAATTATGCAGAAGTCCTCATAATGTTTAGGGAGCTTAAGTGCCTTGGACACATTAAAAGTGATTTCCTCATCGCCAACTTTCATCTTCAACTTTCCTTCTCTGATATCAATAAGCGCTCCACCAGTATCTAAGAATGGTCGCCCTAAAATAATGGGTACTTCCTCATCTGCCTCATAATCAAGGACAATAAAATCAGCCGGAAGAATAAACTTTCCCACTTGAACTAACACATCCTTAATAATTCCTTCTGGCATAACTAGTGATCTATCAACCAACTGCAAAGTGATTGTAGTAGGTCTAAGCACCCCCAAAATTCGAGTTGTTAGACCAACGATGATGGCATCAAATTTATAGTATCCCCTAAATAAACTTCTTATTTTCCAAGAGATAGAGGAATTGTGAAACACCTAGGATCCTCCAACTTAGGAGGGAGTTTACTCTGAACTCTAGCACTGAACTCTTCAGTAAGTGAAACTGTTTCAAACTCTGTATGTCTTCCCTTATTTGCCACAATATCTCTGAGATACCTTGCATACTTAGGCGTTTCTTGCAAATTTTCCACCAAAGGCAAATTCAAACGCATTTGGCTTAAAATATCTAAGAATTTCTTGTACATAGCATCAGCTTTCTACTTTTGCAGTCTTTGTGGAAACGGAGGTGGTAGCCTTGTCACAATTTCTGTTCTCCTCAATGGGCTTAGGAACTAATTATCCTTCAGGTCTAGCTGTATACTATTTTTTTCTCTGGAACTCTTCAAATTCTCTTCCATTTCTCAAGGTAACTGCATTGACTTGAGCCTTAGGATTAGGCTCAGTATCACTCGAAGAGAGCTCAAATAAGTCTTGTATTCTGATTGTTAGCCATTTGCCCAAACCGCCTCTCTAGATTTCTGAACTCTTTGCGCAATTGTTGATTCTCATCCCTGACTTGTTGATTCTCAGCCATAACTTTCTGATTGTCTATCAAGAGGTTTTTCATTATGTCAATCAAACTCTTTTCTTCTTGCTGTGGAGGTGGAGGTGGATGGTTGTAATTTTCTTAAGGCCTGATATTTTGATTTCCACCCCAAGATAAGTTAGGATGATTCCTCAGTTCGGATTGTATGTGTTACCATATTGAGAATGTTGATTCACCGGCCTTCTAGCTTGTTGCCCCATGTAGTAGCATAATTCAGGATTCACGGGACATATGTCACTTATGTGACCTTCACCACATAACTCGCAGCAAGTAGACTTTGTTGCATATGTTGCATCTGTTGTGCGTGGTGCATTGTCATTTTATTCATCTAATTCTCTAACCTCACTATACTTGTTGCGAAATCATCAAGCTTGATCACTCCCGCTGCCTTTTGTAACGACCCGGCCGGTCATTTTGAGCTACAGTGCGTCATTCAGCGGTTTGAATTCATGAGCAACTTCGTTTCATGTATTATGACCCGTGGGCGTGGTCAGAATTGAATTTCAGGAAGTTTAGAATTTATTTGGAAAGAAAACTCTCATTTCAGAAGTCTTAAGTTGGAGAAATCAACTAAGATTGGAGTTTTGAGTAAACAACCTCCGAATTAGGATTTGAAGGTTCTTGCAGGTTCATATGATGATTTCAGACTTGGCGTATGTCCGGATCGGGTTTTGAATAACCTGGGAGCATTTCGATGCATATTGTGGAAGTTAGATTTTTAGAAGAATTTCATAGATTTGGGTTTGAAGTGCATTTCAGGGTTGTTGATGTCCATTTGGGATTCCGAGTCTGGGAATAGCTCTATATGGTGATTCTGGAATTGGGAGCGCGATCGGAAGTGAATTTGGATGTCCGTAGGTAATTTTGAAGTCATTTGGCTAAAGATAGAAATATGAAGGTTTTGAGAAATCTGACCGGAAGTGGAAGTTTTGATATCGAGGTCGAAATACGATTCCGAAAGTTGGAGCAGGTCCGTAACATTGAATATGACTTGTGCACAAAATTTGAGGTCAATCGGACGTGATTTGATAGGTTTCAGCATCAGATGTAGAAGTTGGAAAATTCTAAGTTTATAAAGTTGGAAATTGGCTGCGATTCGTGGTTTCGATGTTGTTTGATGTGATTTGAGGCCTCGAGCAAGTCCGCACTATGTTTTGGAACAGGTTGGTATAATTGGACAGGGTCCCGGGGGCCTCGGGTGGATTCAGGGTGGTTAACGAATCAATGTTTGAAGTTGAAGAAGGTTGAAGGCTACTGTTATCTAGTGTAACCGCACGTGCGAGGCTTTGACCGCAGGTGCGGAGCTGCGAGTGCGGTTAAGGGCGCCGCATATGCGAGTTCTGGGCTGGAGCTGAAGGGGCCGCAGGTGCGGAAGATTTGGTCGCACCTGAGGAAGCGTAGGTGCGGAGAAGGGACCGCAGAAGCGAGAGATGCTGGGTTGAGTTAGATCCGGACCTGCGATGGAATTTCCGTAGGTGCGGAGCCGCATGAGCGACTGTTGGACCTCAGGTGCGAAGGGAGGCATGGGCAGAATATTTTAAAGACGGGTTTTTGTCATTTCTCACCCATTTTTTATTTGTCATGGGCGATTTTTGGAGAGCATTCAAGGGGGATTTATGTCAGCCATCAAGGTAAGTAAATTCCTTCCGTTTGTTTGATAAATACAAGATTATATGCATGAATTAGACATGGAAATTGGTAAGAATTTGGGAAATTTTTTTGAAGAACCTAGAAAAATGTAAATTTGGAATTTAGCCACGAATTTGAGTATGGAATGTAGAGTAAATTGCATGATTGAACTAGTAGGGCTATGGGTAGAATGTATCTTCAAGAATTTCATTCCAGGCATGTGGGCCCGAGGACATTTTGGTCATTTCTCTGAGCGGGGTTGGGAAAGTTTATAATCTGAATTTGTTGTGAGTATTAGGATGAATTTTTATTACTTTGCTATTATGTGGTAGTTTCGGAGCGTTGTACGTCCGTTAGAGTCATCGGAGGGGCTTGGAAGCCAGTATTGAAATTTCAGAGCGAGGTAAGTCTCCTTTCTAACTTTGTGAGGGGGAATCGTCCCCTTAGGTGAATTAATTAAGTATATGCCATTACTTTCGGGGGCTACGTACGAACGAGGTGACGGGAGTCTGTGCGTAGCTACTATTATGCCATGTCCGGGTAGCCTAGGACCCACTAGCATGCCTTACCTATTGTACCTATGATCTTGTCTGTGATGTTAGACTGCTACTATAATCGAAATTGTAATTTAATGACTAAGGAAGATTAGAGTTTATTTTCTAAATCATCTAAAAATAGAATTTATTTCCTTCGCGGGCAATTGTATTTCCGAATAAGGTTTTGTTATTAAACGTTATATAAAACTCGGCAAGTGAATTTCGAAAAAGGGATTTAAATACTATTTTTAGTTTTTAAAAGAGAAATCGGTCACTTACTTGAATATTTGTGTTCCTGACGTATTCAGGGTGGATTGTTGATTGTGCATGTCTGCATGTGACCGCTTCGCAATTTACATTCCGCGAGCGGAGTGTTATTTCCCCTACTCTCATGGGAGCGGGCCGTATGCCACGGCGGATTGAGAATGCACTTTTGGTATGAGCCGTTCGATCCTCAGCAGTGCATAGATATATTATTATATTGAGAGGTGCACTTATGGGACGGGCCGTTCGATCCTCGGCAGTGCACAGAGAGGATTATTATATTTAGAGATGCTCTTTTGGTACGGGCCGTTCGATTCTCAGCAGTGCATAGACTTGAGTAGTTTATTGAGAGGTGCACTTTTGGTACGAGCCGTTCGATCCTCGACAGTGCACAAAGTGATTATTACGACGGCTCAGGCCGGTTGTCCTTATCTCGTATGCGCATGCTAAACTGTTAAATATTTTCCACACGATTTTGAAGTGATAAGATATTTGAGAGAAAATAAAGAGGGAATTGCTTATTTAAAATATTTGGAAAATAATGAGAAAGTGGTATCTGTTGTTTATTTCCAATAGTTACTTGGAGTTCAGTGCCTTACATACATGCTGCTTTACTGCCTTTACATGCTTATCATGTTCATCTTACACTGTTAAATAAATTTGCTGGCCCTTAGTGAGTGTCTAATTCGCCTCTCGTCACTACCTCTTTGATATTAGGCGGGCGACTTACTGAGTACACATTGTTTTCGTACTCATGCTACACTTGGTGTGCATTTTATTGCACAAGTACTTTCAGAGTAATGTGGAGAATCAGAGACTTAGGCGAGCTGTATCATTCGGAGGCGATCCGCAGCTGGCAGAGTCTCCTTCTTACTGTATTTATTTCATTTTAAATTTCCTTGTCTAGTTGTATTTCGGACAGGCTTGTAATGATTGTATAAGTTCTTAGAAATTGCTCATGTACTTGTGATACCGGGTTCTGGGATATGTGTTGGGTTATAATTGTTAAAGTGTAGTATTCAAACCATTTTTTTTCCTAATTGACAGATTTTTATTTGGTTATTATGTAATAAAGTGAAAGGAAATGTTTTCATAAATGTTAAAATCGAAAAGTTATTTCAATTAATTAATGATTAGGCCTGCCTGACATCAATGTCCTGCGCCATCACGACCTTAGGGATTTTGGGTCGTGACAACATGGTATCGGAGCGCTAGGTTCTCGTGGGTCTCACGAGTCATGAGCAAGTCTAGTAGAGTCTTGCGGATCGGTACGGAGACGTCTGTACTTATCTTCGAGAGGCTACAGGGCTGTTAGGAGTACTTCCCTTCTTGATTCTTCATCGTGTGAGTGGATTCCTTTGAGGCTTATGCCTATGTTCATTCCTATTCAATCTTACGCGTCGCGAAGCACTTGCTATGGATGAGGAGTTTGAGGAATTAAAATGGTGCTACGAATGTAATTCGAGATGCTTCCATATGTAATTGGTTGGGGATGTTGTTATGGCCCTGCAGAAGAATAATATGTTGTTTTAGCTCAGTAGCCATGTTTCTGGATCCTTAAGGCTGTGCTCAGGTAGTGATGATGCTTGCGATTGGTTGTCGCGCGATGTCGTTATGATGATAGAATGCTTACCCGTATGTTGGGGGTGATGAATGGTTTGAAGGGAGGTCTTCTCGGAGTGTGATTTCGAGGTTCCAGTATTCTAGTGCCGGCAGAGGAAGGGAATTTGGGTTACGAATGGTCCGGTTGGGTTTGATAAGGTAGTAAGACTCGGTGTTTTCAAGTGAGATGGGATATGCACCGGTGATATGTAGTCGTTGTCATTGATCGAATGGAATGTGTTATGTTTGTTGGTGCTATGGTTTCTTCGGTTGCGTGGGGTCAGAGTATTGAGAAGAAGTGTTGAAGAAAGCGGTTGGCAGAGATCGTGAGGTGCGGTGGTTCAGTACCGGATAAGTGTGATAACGAAGGCAGCTATAGAAAGATGATCTTTGGAGAGCTTTAAGAGCTACAGAGAATGGTCCTGAAGTGAGTCTAGGCGGTGGTTCCATTTCTAGGAGGCTAGGTGTAAGAAGCGGAAGTCGAGCAGTTGCAAAGTGGGGGAGCGGCAGCATAGCTTGAGATTTGAAGATATTGTCACGCATTTAATGGATGTCCATGAGGAGCAGATGGACTAGTAAAGTTAGTAAATGAAGTAGGGCGTACGATGGGGTATTGAAGTCGCAACGAGCGTGCATTTCAGCGTCGTTAGGAGGTGTCCACGGGTGATTTTCACAGGTGGGTTATATTCTGTGAATAGGTTAGCGATGGCGGGGTTGGCATGTCTCGATGAGGAGTTCTAGTGGCTAGTCGGTAGGAGGTAGAATGTGTAAATTATGCTAGAGGATCTGAGTATTTAGGGGGTGCTAGCAAGACTATATAGAAGAGTTGGACGGATTGGTGGAGATAGATCGCGTTATCAAAGGAGAAAGGATCTCACAGGGTCTAGAGTGGTGCAAGGAGTAGCTTCAGGCTAAGTGGGGGAGTCCCACCATCTACAGTTGGGTTGCAGGATTGTGTTATCATAGGGTTGCGGATTATCGGCATATTAGCAAGTTATTACATCTAAGGGAAAGGGGTAAAATGGTGATTGTGCGTGGGATTTGATGAGTGTGTGCAAAAGTTGGCCCTGTCGGGCCAGGGTTAGGCTTTGGAAGATTCAGAATTTATGCTTAAGGCATGGGCGAGTTGTAAGGATAGTGACTCAGTCACATGTTTCATTGAAAAAGGTGTTCCTATGCTAGGAGAGCCTTGGAGTTATTTGTATTCGGGGCCAGTCAGAGTGGGTGACTCTCAATAGCAGTCCTAGTGAATTCCAAAGTTAAGAGTGCGGCATTTAAGGGTTCCAGGTAGCAATATGATCGAGAATCGAGCTTTTGCAGAGTAATTTCTGAGAAAGAGGAGGATGGTTGGAATGTTCTATGATATGTTTCAGTATATAGGATAGTATTTAGTATTGGAGGAGTGAGAGAACTAAACTCCGGATTGAAGAAAAGACTATCAGGAGGGTATGAGACGGGTTGCGGGATTTAGGCAGCATAGTCTCGTGAATCAAATCCACTCGGGATGAGTGAGGGTTGAGTTTGCTATGGGTTGAAGGAAATTGCTATTGTTCCCGAGGCAATTGAAGATGATTAAGAGAAGATAGATTGATTATCCATGGTTGAAATGGCACATTTGCGGCAGTGATCAGTTCCTTTGATGTGATTAAGTTATGCGTGCGGGTTGTGCCGGTGTGTGGAGGTCTTGTCGGCCGTCGTAACGGATCTCATGTGGGAGCATTTGAGTGCTATGTCATGTCAGGTGTAGGCGGATCTCGGAAGGGTTATGGTAGCATGGACTACTATTCAAGGATTTGCATGTTAGGTGACTGTGGGAATTCACTCGTGTGTTGAGATGGTGCTCTTGAATTGAGATAAGTAAAAAGTTTCTATGTGATGAAGTGTTCACCCTATTGGTGGTTCAGAAGTTATGATGGAATTCTTGCGCTACCTCATGTTGGCATGTTAGGTGCGGAAAGCAGTATGTAACTGGGGGTAAGAATCGAGATTGCGGCTCGGTGTTAATAAGGATGTCATGAGCTCGGAAGAGCAAGAAAAAATGATTTGAAATTCCAAAGTAAGCTGGTGTTATCTTCAGTGTCACCTGAGATTGATATTCGATGAAGGAGGCTTTGTACCCTAGTCATGGGTTCTTGATGTGTTTTGCGGCCTTAGTGTGGTCGGTGTTATGGATGGGCAGACCTGTTGCCTTGTGTGGAAGGTCGTGGAAGCATGACCGCGAAAATATTGTATAAAGTGTGACATGTTGTCACTTGATGGATTGAAGATTTGGACTGAGTTTAAAGAAGTGCAATATTGCTTAATTGAGAATTTATGCCTCGAAGGCGTTCAGTCCAGTTGAGTATAGATTTTGGGGTGTTTTCCCGGTGATGATGGTTTTTCTTGTGTAGTATGAGAAAATGTGGGTTAATATGGACCCAGGTAAAAGCTATTAGCTTAGTTGGTGCGAGCAAGGTGGCTCGATGTTTGTGGATGGATTTAAATATGATTGTGGACTCTGTATGAGCCAGACATGTTCCTTTCTATAGAGCGCTTTTCATGGAAAGGTATTAGAACAACAGATGTTATTCCGTCTTCGTCAAACTCAGGTGTGATTATGATTGTGCCGTATGGGTTGTGAAACGGCTTGATAATTTTCTATGTGTTGAGGTCCCGCGTAGTAGGGATGTTATGTGAGCAGGATAGCTCTTGAGATCCAGAGTGTGTATATATATATATATATATATATATATATCGCACCTCAGTTGTGTTTGAGTTTTGTTGCATACAGCTTTATTAGTCTCCCCAGGATGGTATTATGCACTTAGCGTGCTTATGATCGATATTCAGTAATTTGTAATAGTGAGCAAATTAGCTCCGTATATATATCTTCTTATGTAAATTTTATGTGGGATCGGGTAGCACGCCGCCATGGGTATGTTATTCGGATTGGGTTGCACGGCGAAACAATGTGATGATGAGAAGGGTTAATATGTATTTATTTTCTTGTGTTTTATTTCCTAATTTCTGAGAAAAGTTCATATTAGTTGCGTGAGTTGAATAGTCCCTTCCTGAGTTATTTCTTATTTATCATGTTTGAGTTATGGCCTATTGGCAATGTGATATCATGTGAGGCTGTTGGTCATGTTGGAGTGGTTTGTTGTCTGAGCAGTTCATACTGGGTGAGACGAGATTTTCGGATCAGGGATCAGTGTGATAAGGTTATGTAAAGTGTATATTAAAGAACAAATACCATTATTTAGGTTCATAATGAAGTGATGATTCTAGTCAAGATGAGGTATTCAAGGATTTGTTAACTCTGCAGTTGGGTATGAATTTCTGCACATTTCCTCCGTTGTGGTGGTATCGTCAGCATTATAGCAGGATGTATGTATATTTGTTATGAGGTGCACTGGGAGCATCAAATTCGTGGAATTTGGCTATTAAGGTTCAGGGAGCGTCATTGTGGTAAGATAATGAATCTTGCGGTGCATGGTGCTGATTCAGCAAAGGTATGCAGTCATGTTCTGGTATGTCATGTGGTAATTGATTCGGTGTTATATATTGGAACTAGGCTTGGCAGAGAAATTTCAGGTGATTGAATGAATTCTGAGCTTATTATATGGATAAAGAAGAAATCTTCTGATGTGACCAAGCTAATGTACTCAACTGGGTGGTGGTAGCACGGGCAGGTGCTCGAAATGTTAAACAGTGATTTCAGGTAACTCTAGAGCAGTCCTTAGCACATTCGAGGACGAACATCGGTAGAAGTGAGGGAGAATGTAACGACCCGACCAGTCGTTTGGAGCTCTAGCGCATCGTTCAGCCGTTTGAAGTCGTGAACAACTTTGTTTCAGGTATTATGACCCGTGGGCGTGGTCGGAATTGAATTTCAGGAAGTTTAGAATTTATTTGGAAAGAAAATTCTCATTTCAGAAGCCTTAAGTTGAAGAAATCAACTAAGATTGGAATTTTGAGTAAACGACCTCCGAATCAGGATTTGAAGGTTCCTGCAGGTTCATATGATGATTTCGGACTTGGGCGTATGTATGGATTGGGTTTTGAATAACCCGGGAGCATTTTGATGCATATTGTGGAAGTTAGCATTTTAGAAGAATTTCATAGATTTGGGCTTGAAGTGCATTTCAGGGTTGCTGATCTCCGTTTGGGATTCCGAGTTTGGGAATAGCTCCATATGGTGATTTTGGAATTGGGAGCGCGATCGGAAGTGAATTTTGATGTCCGTAGGTCATTTTGAAGTCATTTGGCTAAAGATAGAAATTTGAAGGTTTTGAGAAATTCGACCGGAAGTGGAAGTTTTGATATTGAGGTCGGAATACGATTCCGGAAGTCGGAGCAGGTCCGTAACATTAAATATGACTTGTGCACAAAATTTGAGGTCAATCGGACGTGATTTGATAGGTTTCGGCATCAGATGTAGAAGTTGGAAAATTCTAAGTTCATAAAGTTGGAAATCGGGTGCGATTCGTGGTTTCGATATTGTTTGATGTGATTTGAGGCCTCGAGCATGTCTGCATTATGTTTTGGAACAGGTTGTTATAATTGAACGGGGTCCCGGGGGCCTCTGGTGGATTCCGGGTGGTTAATGGATGGATGTTTGAAATTGAAGAAAGCTGAAGGCTGAAGGCTGAAGGCTGGTGTCATCTGGTGTAACCGCACCTACGAGGCTTTGATCGCAGGTGCGGAGCCGCGGGTGCGGCTAAGGGCGCCGCATGTGCGAGTTCTGGGCTGGAGCTGAAGGGGCCACAGGTGCGGAATATTTGGTCGCACCTGCGGAAGCGTAGGTGCGGAAGCGTAGGAGCGACTATTGGACTGCAGGTGCGAAGGGAGGCCTGGGCAGAATGTTTTAAAGACGGATTTTTGTCATTTCTCACCCATTTTTCATTTGTCATGGGCGTTTTTTGGAGAGCATTCAAGGGGTATTTTCGTCAGCCATCAAGGTAAGTAAATTCCTTCAGTTTGTCAGATAAATACAAGATTATATGCATGAATTAGGCATGAAAATTGGTAAGAATTTAGGAAATATTTTTGAAGAACCTAGAAAAATGTAAATTTGGAATTTAGCCACGAATTTGAATATGGAATGTAGCGTAACTTGCATGATTGGACTAGTAGGGCTATTGGTAGAATGTATCTTCGAGAATTTCGGATTTCCGGGCACGTAGACCCAAGGGCATTTTGGTCATTTCTCCGAGCGGGGTTGGGAAAGTATATAATCTGAATTTATTGTGAGTATTAGGATGAATTTTCATTGCTTTTCCGTTATGTGGTAGTTTCGGAGCGTTGTGCGTCCATTTGTGTCATCGGAGGGGCTTGGAACCCGGTAGTGGAATTTCGGAGCGAGGTAAGTCTCCTTTCTAACTTTGTGATGGGGAATCATCCCCCTAGGTGAATTAATTAAGTATATACCATTACTTTCGGAGGCTACGTATACACGAGGTGACGGGAGTCCGTGCATAGCTACTATTATGCCATGTCCGGGTAGCCTAGGACCCACTAACATGCCTTACCTGTCGTACCTGTGATCTTGTCTGTGATGTTAGACTGCTACTATAATCGAAATTGTAATTTAATGACTAAGAAAGATTAGAGTTTATTTTCTAAATTATCTAAAAAGAGAATTTATTTCCTTCGGGGGCAATTGTATTTCCGAATAAGGTTGTGTTATTAAACGTTATATAAAACTCGGCAAGTGAATTTCGAAAAAGGGATTTAACTACTATTTTTGGTTTTTAAAAGAGAAATCGGTCACTTATTTGAATATTTGTGTTCCCGACGTATTCGGGGTGGATTGTTGATTGTGCATGTCTGCATGTGACCGCTTCGCAATTTACATTCCGCGAGCGGAGTGTTATTTCCCCTACTCTCATGGGAGCCGGCTGTATGCCACAGCGGGTTTAGAATGCACTTTTGGTATGGGCCGTTCAATCCTCGACAGTGCATAGATATGATTATTATATTGAGAGGTGCACTTATGGGACGGGTCATTCGATCCTCGGCAGTACACAGAGAGGATTATTATATTGAGAGATGCACTTTTTGTACGGGCCATTCGATCCTCGGCAATGCATAGACATGAGTAGTTTATTGAGAGGTGCACTTTTGGTACGGGCCGTTCGATCCTCGGAAGTGCACATAGTGATTATTACGGCGGCTCAGGCCGGTTGTCCTTATCCCGTATGCGCATGCTAAACTGTTAAATGTTTTCTACATGATTTTGAAGTGATAAGATATTTGGGAGAAAATAAAGAGGGAATTGTTTATTTAAAATATTTGGAAAATAATGAGAAAGTGTATCTGTTGTTTATTTCCAGTATTTACTTGGAGTTCAGTGTCGTACATACATGCCGCTTCACTGCCTTTACATGCTTATCGTGTTCATCTTACACTGTTAAATAAATTTGATGTCCCTTGGTGAATGTCTAATTCGACCTGTCGTCACTACCTCTCTGAGGTTAGGCGGGCGACTTACTGAGTACACATTATTTTCGTACTCATGATACACTTGATGTGCATTTTATTGCACAAGTAATTTCAGAGCAATGTGGAGAATTCGGAGACTTAGGCGAGCTGCATCATCCGGAGGCGATCCGCAGCTGACAGTGTCTCCTTCGTACTGTATTTATTTCATTTTAAATTTCCTTGTCCAGTTGTATTTCGGAAAGGCTTGTAATGATTGTATAAGTTCTTAGAAATTGCTCATGTACTTGTGACACCGGGTTCTGGGATATGTGTTGGGTTATAATTGTTAAAGTGTAGTATTCAAACCATTTTTTTTCCTAATTGGCAGATTTTTATTTGGTTATTATGTAATAAAGTGAAAGGAAATATTTTCATAAATTTTAAAATCGGAAATTTATTTCAATTAATTAATAATTAGGCTTGCCTGACATTGATGTCCGGCGCCATCATGAGCTTAGGGATTTTAGGTCGTGACACCTTTTGTTTAAGTTCTCTTCGTGGTTCCCCATCTCCTTGCCAATTATTATCATTCGCACTGAAATCGTTTAGCAGGATCTGGATCTCACTATACGGTCTTGCCATGCAACAACCCCCATATGCTGAGTCAAGATTCTTCTTTGATGCCTCGTCCAACCCATCAACAAAAGTGTGACCCAACACCTCATCATCTAATAATGGTATGGGCAGTCTCTAAGTAGCTTCTTGTATCTTTCCCAAGCTTGTTGAAGAGTCTCACTATCTCGTTGTTGAAACCCAAGATTCTGGATCCTCAGTGACTTTGTCTTCTTCGTGGGAAAAATTTTTATTAAGAATTTCCTTGCTAGATCATCCCAATTTTGGATTGAGTTTGCGGGCTCCTTTTGTGACCATTCCTTAGTTTCCCTCAGCAGTGAAAAGGGAAACAGTGTCAGCCCGACACGGTCCTTGGAAACGTTTGGATAATTGTATGTGTCTGTAATTTCCATGAAGTTATGAATGTGCCTCTGCGGGTCTTCATGAGATTGACACACATATTTCCTTGTGGATTGAATCAGCTGTACCATGTACTGTTTCAGTTCAAAGTGACCCGTGATATCAGGCTTCAGAATCGCCTGAGTCATAAGAGCTAGATTGGGCCTTGCAGCTTCTATCACCTAATGCTCTTCATTAACTGCCATCTCTATTGGCGGTGGTTGAACTACGATGTCCAACTCTCTTGCAATTCTAGTTATAGCTTCAACTCCCCTCCTCACTCTATGAAGTGTTCACCCGATTTCAGGATCAAGAGGAAGGAGATTGTTTGTGCTTCTACTCCTCCGCATTCAAGAGAAGAGCATGCGTTATCACAAATAAAGCAAACTAAAAATTAAAACTTGAACAAATAAGGAATAAAAGCTTAACTTAACTAAACAATCAATAACTAAGTCCCCAGCAGCGGCGCCAAAAACTTGTTGGTTCCCCAAGTACACGCAAGTATACGTGGCCGTCAAGTAATAAAGTGACTCGAAAGTCAGATGTCGAACCCACAGAGACTTATATTGATTGTTAAATAAGCAAACTAAAATCAATTAATTGCCCAAGATATTTAAGAGTAATATTTTTCTATTAATCTACTATTGCGGAACTTAAACAAGTAACAATTAAATTATCAAGAATGCAAGTGTGTATGATGAGATTTTACTTCAGAGGAGATGAAATTCCAGGGTTGTGGTTGGTTTGACAATCCTATTAAGTTTAATAATCACACTCGTTAATCCAAATTATCTATGGTTGCTAATTACCTGGGTCGTTTATATGAATAGCATGTTCCCACAATACTACTCGCCTGCCCACAATATATCAATCCTATATTCCTATGGTATTGAGTCTATCATAAACGAATATAATATAATACTTAATTAAGCAATACTTTTAGGTATATTCCTATCCTAACCGCGAAATCGTTCCGCGAGCCACGGGTTCAGAAATAAGCTTTCTCTAATTCTACTCTAATCTAAACACAACTTTCCCAAGCATAGCATAGATAGTAGGGTAAATCCGTAGCTACAACAATTCACAAGTGAAAACTAGAGTTAAAGAAACAACCACAAGACGATAATTCGAATTAACAAAGATGTAATCAATAAACGTTAATAATCATGTCAACCACAACTCTAGAACTAGAGTACTTAGCCACTCGTGTTCGTAGTAATAATTTTTCAAGTCTTTTGCATAAACTAATTATATAGAAAAGATAAAGGGATGAAGAACTCTATGATTTACTTCTCCAAAATTTGTTCCACGTGATGTTCTTGCCTCTGGTCGCAAAACTCCTCTAAAAATGGTGTTTAATGACTATTTATATGTGTAGGGAAGAGACCCAAACAAAATAACCAAGTCCAAAACTATATTTCAGATGAAATAGGCTTTAAGAACTCGAAACACGCTCGCTACGGAACGTGCCTCGCGAGCTCTATAGCGCGCTCCACCTCGCCTCAAGCCTTGCGGGGCCAGCTCAGTAGCGAGAATCAAGGATCGCTTTGCTTGCTCAATAACGAGCATCAAGGCTCGCATCACATGCCTTTTTAGCAAGCAACGTCCCTTGTCTCGCCTGCTTTTTCATTTCAATTTTGTTGCCAACTTTTCATTCCAGTTCTCATTTCTTTGTTTTTCTTCTTTCTGATTCATTCTTTCTTCATCAACAATTCCCTTCTTTTTCAATTGTTCTTTTATCTTCTTTTGGTTGGTCTTCAAACACTGCACAATTATACATCATAATATTTTCCGTCATCAAATAATCACGAACGATTCTTGTAGTATATAAGATACACATAAAATCTATACTTTGGTCCCAATTTCATCTTCAACGTACCTCCAAATAAAATAAATTTAATTAAGAACAAACATAGTATAGTTTAGAATTAAATAACCTAAAATGTAAGGTAAGTAATGCACTAAAAATACAGAATTATAGCCAAACATCAGTAGTAACAGAGTCAAACTTCCTTGAATTGGGATTTAAAATAAATAAGTGACTTGGGACACTTTAATTATTCCAAGTGTTGGGATATACTATAAATCATGTGTATTGTTATAGTATTATTTATGAAATAATTATTTATTCATTTATTCAATTCAATAAAGTTTTAAATTAAATAGCTCATGTATTTGTCTATGTGTCCATTGCTTATATAGTAGATGATTTAGTGTATAGAGTTTATCTTATACACGAAAGATTAAATCATCAATTCTTATAAGTCATAAAGTTTATGTTCACAATCTAATGATGGAATTGGACAGACCATCGGAATGGTTGTAGCACAAGATTAAATATAATTTATCTTGATTAGAATAGTTTAATTCTGACTTCTTGTGCTAGTATACTTTATATGTATTGAACGGATCAAGTAGAAATAAGTATTTTATACTGACTTAATAAAATAATTTCTCTAGTTTATTCAATGTACTTATACTCTTAATCTTGATATAATTCTTATTAGTTGTGTGTGTCATTTATTGTTTTGATTTATTAAAAGGCGAGATTCTTTCGTGGGTCAAGTAGCCCGATAAATTGGACAATAATGATATACATTGGCGAAGTAATAATTAGTTGATAGAATCCATCACTTGATTTTTGTGATTGATGATACTCCTTTATGAAAGCTTATAAGTTTTCATGTGTAAATCCGGCCGGTGGATTTTGTTTCCGACACATGAAATAATTTAAGCGAAAGTCTAAAGCAAGTAATCAATTAATTAAATTGTCAGTAATTTAATTTGATTGGTTAGTATCTGAATCTTAATATGAGGAGTTAAATAAGTTTTTATGGAAGAATTTCAAAATTGTGCTAAGAGTGTAATTACCAATTTATAGTGGAATAATTCGTAATTTATAATGGTAGAAATTAACTTCAAATTTCGAAATTAATTCCATAATAGGAAGCCTTTTTAATTAAATTATGTGGTCCCTATTGTACCTAAATAATAGGAAATAAAAGGAAACCTTGCCTTAAGTGTCACGACCCAAAATCCCTAAGGTTGTGATGGCGCCGGACATCAATGTCAGGCAAGGAAAATCATTAATTAATAAACAACTTTTCGATTTTTAAAACATTCATGAAAACACTTCCTGTCACTTTATTACATAATAACCAAATAAAAATTTGTTAATTAAAATAATTGTTTAAAGATTTCACTTATCCCAATACATATCCCAGAACTCGGTGTCATAAGTACATGAGCAATTTCTAGGAATTCAACAATCATTACAAGCCTGTCTGAAATACAACTTGATAAGGAAATTTAAATGAAACAGATACAGTGCGAAGTAGACTCTGTCAGCTACGGATCGCCCCAGGATGATGCAACTCGTCTAAGTCTCCGAGTCCTCCACATTGCTATGAAAGTACCTGTGCAATAAAAATGGACAGCAAGTGTAGCATGAGTACAAAAATAACGTGTACTCAGTAAGTCGCCCTCCTAACCTCAGAGAGGTAGTGATGAGAGGTTGACTTGACACTCACTAGGGTCCAACAATATAATATATGACAGTATATGATGAAGTACAGTAGACATGTGGGACAGTGAGCAGCGAATACGTATCAAGTACAGAAATGCAGGTAACTACTGAGAATACACAACAATGTACACTTTCCTTTTTTTTTTCCCAAGTACATGTCAAGCCAATATCAATAAAACAATACCAAATAGTCATGCGCACACAAGGATAAGAAAACCGGCCGGAGTTGAAGGAATATCTAATCATTGAATAGTCGTAAAGCTTCCCCCGCTCGCGAGAAATACCTGCGACTCGGGTGCTGACACATTTATACCAAAATTACCATAAAGCTTCCCTCGATCGCGAATCATACCTGCGATTCGAGTGCTGACACACTTATACTGAATATTATAAAGCTTCCCCCCCTCGCGAATCATACCTGCGACTTGGGTGCTGACAGATTTATACCAAATTACTATAAAGCTTCCCTTGATTGCGAATCATACATGCGATTCGAGTGCTGACATACTTATACTGAATATTATAAAGCTTCGCCCACTCGCGAATCATACCTGCGACTCGGGTGCTGACACATTTCCACACATTAAATCTGTATTTTATCAGGAAAATAGTTTTCTCAGGGAAGTGGTAAAATCCTTATTAAAAGAAACATGAAACATAGGTTTTGAAACTCATTTGTCAAGTTTAATGATATTCCACGATACAACATAGTCCAGGTACACAAATATCCGTAGAGAGAAATTCTCTTTTTAGAAGATTAACAAGATGAACTCTAGTTTTCTTTTAGATACTCAATTATGTCTTCGATTATATTAGCAGTTTAATGTTACAGGCAGGATTACAGGTATAACACGTAAGGCATGCTAGTGGGTCCTAGACTATCCGGACATGGCATAATAGTAGCTATGCGCGTACTCTCATCACCTCGTGCGTACGTAACCCCCGAAGATAATAGCATGTACTGAATTAATTCTCCTAGGGGGACGATTCCACCTCACAAAGTTAGAAAGGAGACTTACCTCGCTCCGAAATTCGAACATCGGCTTCCAAGCCCTTCCGATGACTCCAACGGACGCACAACGCTCCGAAACTACCACATAACAGCAAAGCAATGAAAATTCATCCTAATACTCACGGCAAATTCAGATTATATACTTTCCCAACCCCGCTCGGAGAAAAAGACCAAAATTCCCTCGGGCCCACGTGCCCGAAAATCCGAAATCCTCGAAGACACATTCTACCCATAACCCTACTAGTTCAATCATGCAATTTACTCTACATTCCTTACTCAAATTCGTGGCCAAATTCCAAATTTTACATTTTCTAGATTCTTCAAAAATTTCCTATAAATTTTCATGTTCAAATCCATGCAAGATCACATATTTAACTTAGGAATGGGAAGAATTCACTTACCTAGTGATGCTTGCTGAAAATCCCCCTCTTGAAGCTCCCAAAATCGCCACACCAAAATGAGAGAAATGAAGAAATGGCCAAAAATCCGTTCTTAAAACACCCCACTGCCTCCAGCCATTTTCGCACCTGTGGAATTCCATCGCAGGTGCGGCTCTGACTCAGCCCAGCAAATCCCGCTCCTGCGTTCCCTCTTCGCACCTGTGATTTCGCAGTTGCAACCAAACTCCCGCACCTGCGGCCTTAGCTCCAGCCCCAATCTCACACCTGCGGCGCCCAAGCCGCACCTGCGGCCAAATCCTTGCAGGTGCGGATCACACCAAATGACAACAAATCTTCACTTCTTCAAACTTCAATTCGTGATCCGTTAACCACCCGGAATCCACCCGAGGCCCCCGAGACCTCGTCCTATCATAACAACCTATCCCAAAACATAACACAGACTTGCTCAAAGCCTCAAATCACATATAACAACACTGAAACGACGAATCGCTCTCCAACCCAAATCTTTAAGAACTTGAAATTCTAAACTTCCACATTCGATGCTAAAACCCGTCAAATCACGTCCGATTGACCTCAAATTTTGCGCACAAGTCATATTCAACATTATGGACCTGCTCCAACTTCCGGAATCGCATTCCGACCTCGATATCAAAAGTTCCACTTCCGATCGGATTTCCCAAAAACCTTCAAAGTTTTATCTTTAGCCAAATGACTCCAAAATGACCTACGGACATCCAAATTCACTTCCGATCGTGCTCCCAATTCTAGAATCACCATACGGAGTTATTCCCAGACTCGAAATTCCCAATGGACATAAACCTCACTGATATGTATTCCAAGCCCAAATTCATGAAATCCTTCTAAAATGCTAACTTCTACAATATACGCCGAAGCGCTCCCGGGGTATCCAAACCCTGAGCCGGACATACACCCAAGTTCAAAATCATCATACGAACCTGCTGGAACCTTCAAATCCTGATTCGGAGGTCGTTTACTCAAAATTCCAATCTTAGTTGATATCTCCAACTTAAGGCTTCTGAAATGAGAATTTCCTTTCCAAATCAATTCTAAACTTCCTGGAATTCAATTTCGACCAAGCCCACGGGTCATAATACCTGAAACGAAGCTGCTCACGACTTCAAACCGTTGAACGATGCGATAGAGCACAAAACGACCGGTCGAGTCGTTACATTCTCCCTCACTTAAATCGACGTTCGTCCTCGAACGTGCTAAGATTTGCTCTGGAGTTACCAGAAATCATTGTTTAACATCTCGAGCACCTGTCCGTGTTACCACAACCAAGTCGAGCACAATAGCTTGATCAAATCTGGAGATTTCTTCTTTATCCATATAATAAGCTCAGAATTCATTCAAACACCTGGAATTTATCTAGCCAGGCCTAGTTTCAATATATATAAGCACTGCATCAACTAGCACACGATATACCAGATCATAACTGCATACCCTTGCTGAATCAGCACCATGCACCCCATAACTCATTGTCTGACCACAACGACGCTCCCTGAACCTTATTAGCCAAGGTCCACGAATCTGATTCTCCTGATGCACCTCATAACAATTATATAGACATCCTGCCATAATGCTGGCGATACAACTACAACAGAGGGAATGCACAGAAATTCACACTCAACTGCAGAGTTAACAAATCCTTGAATACCTCATCTTGACTAGAATCGTCACTTTCATTATGAACCTGAATGATGGTATTTTCTCTCTAATATACACTTCACATAACCTCATCGCACTGATCCCTCATCCGATAATCTTGTCTCACCCAGTATGAACTGCTCAGACAACAAATCACCCCAACATGACCAACAACCTCACATGATACCACATCGCGCCAATAGGCTATAACTCGAACATGATAATAAGAAACGACTCAGGGAACTATTCAACTCACGCAACTAATATGAATTCTTACCGGAAAATAGGAAAATAAAACACAAGAAAATAAAGTACATATTAACCCTCATCATCATCACACTATTGCGGCGTGCAACCCGATCCAAATAACATACCCGTGGCGGCGGGCCACCCGATCCTATCATAAAACTCACATAAGAAAATATACACGGAGCTGAATCACTCACTATTACAAATTACCGAATATCGATCACAAGCATGCTAAGTGCATAATACCATCCTGGGGAGACTGATAGAGCCGTAGGCTGTATATCTCAAGCACAACTGAGGTGTGATATATATACACTCAAGATCTCAAGAGCTATCCTGCTCACATAACATCCCCACTATGCGGGACCTCAACACATAGGAAATTATCAAGCCGTTTCACAACTCGCACGAAAAAATCATAATAACCCATGAATTCGACGAAGACGGAACAACACCCGCTGTTCTAATATCTTTCCATGAAAAGCGCTCTACTGAAAGGAACATGCCTGGTTCACACGGATCCCATAATCATATTTAAATCCATCCACAAACATCGAGCCACCTCGCTCGCACCAAACTTAGCTATTAGCTTTTACCTGGGTCCACATTAACCCTATTTTTTCTAATAATACACGAGAACAACTATCATCACCGGGACTAACACCCCATAATCCATAATCAACTGAACCGAACGCCCTCCAGGCAAAAATTCTCAATTGAGCAATATTGCACTTCTTCATACTTAGTCAAAATCTGAAATCCATTAAGTGACTACATGTCACACTTTATAAAATCTTTTCGCGGTCATAGTTCCAAGACCTTCCACACAAGGCAACAAGTCTGCCCATCCATAACACCGACCACACTAAGGCCAGGGTACAAAGACCGACCATATCAAGAACCCATGACCAGGGTACAAAGCCTCTTTCACCGAATATCAATCTCAGGTAACACTGAAGATAACACCAGCTTACACTGAACTTCCAAATCACTTTGCCTTGCTCTTCCGAGCTCATGACATCCTTATTAACATCGGACCTAAATCTCGATTCTTACTCCCAGTTACATACTGCTTTCCGCACTTAACATACCAACATGAGGTAGCGCAAGAATTCCATCATAACTTCTGAACCACCAATAGGGTGAACACTTCATCACATAGAAAACTTTTTAATTAACTCAATTCAAGAGTGCCATCTCAACACATGAGTGAATTCCCACAATCACCCAATATGCAAATCCTTAAGTAGTAGTCTATACCACCATAACCCTTCCGAGATCCGCCTACACCTGACAGGCCATAGCACTCAAATGCTCCCACATGAGATCCGTTATGACGGCCGACAAGCCCCGCACATACACCAGCACCAACCACATGCATAACAAATCACATCAAAGGAACTGATCACCGCTGCACTGTGCCATTTCAACCATGGCTAATCAATCTATCTTCTTTTAATCATCTTCAATTGCTTCGGGAATAATAACAACTTCCTTCAACCCATAGAAAACTCAACCCTCACACATCCCGAGTGACCTTGATTCACGAGACTATGCTGCCTAAATCTCGCAACCCGTCTTATACCCTTCTGATAATCTTTCTACAATTTGGAGTTTATTCCTCTCAATCCTCCAATACTATCTTGCATGCTGAAACATATCACAGAACATTCCAACCATCCTCATTTTTCTTAGAGATTACTCTGTAAAAGGTCGATTGTCGATCATACTGCTGCCTGAAATCCTTAATTGCCGCATTCTTAACTTTTGAACGCACTAGGACCGCTATTGAGAGTCACCCACTCTGACTGGCCTAGAATACAATCAACCCCAAGGCTCTCCTAGCAGAGGAACACCTTTTTCAATGAAACACGTGACTGAGTCACTATCCTTACAACTCGCCCATGCCTTAAGTATAAATTCTGAATCTTCCAAAGCCTAACCCTGATCCGATAGGGCCAACTTTTGCACATATTCATCAAATCCCACACACAATTACCATTTTACTCCTTTAGCCTTAGCTGAAATAACTTGCCAACACGCCGACCATCCTCAACCTCATGCGAAGACAATCCTACAACCCAACTGCAGATGGTGGGATTCCCCCACTTAACCCGAAGCTACTCCTTGCACCACTCTAGACCCTGCTGAGATCCTTCTTCCTTTTATAACACGATATTGTTCAACCAATCCGTCCAATCCTTCCAAATTTCTTGCTAGCACTCCCTAAATACTCGAATTCTCTAGCATCATTCACACATTATATCTCCTACCTACTAGCCACTAGGACCCCTCACAGAACCTGCCAACCCCGCTATTGCTAACCTATCCTCAGAAGACAACCCGCCTGTGGAGATCACCCGCGGACACCTCCCAACGACGCTGAAATGCACGCTCTCTACGACCTCAATACCCCATCCTATGCCCTGCTTCATTTACCAACTTACTAGTTCGTCCGCTCCTTATGGACATCCATTAATGCGAAACAAATATCTTCAAATTACAAGTTGTGCTGCCGCTCTCCCACTTTGCGACTGCTCGACTTCCGCTTCTTACACCTGGCCTCCTAGAAATGGAACCACCGCCTAGCCTCATTCCAGGATCATTCTTTGTAGCTCTCAAACCAGCAGATCACCACGACTTCAAGCTCTCCGAAGATTATCTTTCTCTAGCTGACTTCGTTATCAACACTTATCCGGTACTGAACTACCGCACCTCACGATCTCTACCAACCATTTTCTTCAATACTTCTTCTCAACACTATGACCCCACGCAACCGAAGAAACCATAGCACCGACAAACTTAACACATTCCATTCGATCAATGACAACGACTACACGTCACAGGTGCATATCCCATCTCGTTTGAAGACACCAAGCCTTACTATCTTATCAACTCCAACCGGACCATTCATAACCCAAAATGCCATTCCCCTGCCGGCACAAAAGCACAGAAATCTCAAAATCACGCTATGAGGAGACCTCCCTGCAAACCATTCATCTCTCCCAACATACGGGAAAATGTTCTATCATCATATCGACACCACACGACAATCAATTGCAACCATTATCACTACCCGAGCACAACCTTAAGGCTCCCAAAAACACGGCTACTGAGCTGAAACAACATATTACCCTTTCGCAAGTCCATAAAGACAACCACGACCATTTACACATGGAAGCATCTCGAATTACATTCGTAGCACCATTTCCATTCCTCAAATTCCTTATCCACAGAAAGCGCTTCGCGACGCGTAAGATTGAGTAGGAATGAACATAGGCATAAGCCTCAAAAGAATCAACTCGCACGATGAAGAATCAAGAAGGGAAGTACTCCTAACAGCCCTGTAGCCTCTCGAAGATAAGTACAGACGTCTCCGTACCGATCCGCAAGACTCTACTAGACTTGCTCATGACTCGTGAGACCTACGGGAACCTAGCGCTCTGATACCATATTGTCACGACCCAAAATCCCTAAGGTCGTGATGGCGCCGGACATCAATGTCAGGCAAGCCAAATCATTAATTAATAAACAACTTTTCGGTTTTTAAAACATTCATGAAAACATTTCCTGTCACTTTATTACATAATAACTAAATAAAAATCTGTTAATTAAAATAATGGTTTAAAGATTTCACTTAAGCAATTATATCCCAATACATATCCCAGAACCCGGTGTCACAAGTAGATGAGCAATTTCTAGGAATTCAACAATCATTACAAGCCTATCCGAAATACAACTGGACAAGAAAATTTAAATGAAATAGATACAGTGCGAAGGAGACTCTATCAGCTACAGATCGCCCCTGAATGATGCAGCTCGTCTAAGTCTCCGAATCCTCCACATTGCTATGAAAGTACGTGTGCAATAAAAATGCACAGCAAGTGTAGCATGAGTATAAAAACAACGTGTACTCAGTAAGTCGCCCGCCTAACCTCAGAGAGGTAGTGACGAGAGGTTGACTTGACACTCAATAGGGTCCAACAATATAATATATGACAGAATATGATGAAGTACAATAGACATGTAGGATAGTGAGCAGCGAATATGTATCAAGTACAGAAATCCCGGTAACCACTGAGAATAAACAACAATGTACACTTTCCTTTTTTATTCCCAAGTACATGTCAAGCCAATATCAATAAAACAGTACCAAATAGTCATGCGCAGACAAGGATAAGACAATCGGCCGGAGTCGAAAGAATATCTAATCACTTAATAGTCGTAAAGCTTCCCCCGCTCGCAAATCATACCTGCGACTCGGGTGCTGACACATTTATACCAAATTACCATAAAGCTTCCCTTGATCGCGAATCATACCTGCGATTCGAGTGCTGACACACTTATACTGAATATTATAAAGCTTCCCCCGCTCGCGAATCATACTTGTGACTCAGGTGCTGACACATTTATACCAAATTACTATAAAGCTTCCCTCGATCGCGAATCATACATGCGATTCGAGTACTGACACACATATACTGAATATTATAAAGATTCCCCCGCTCGGGAATTATACCTGCGACTCGGGTGCTGACACATTTCCACACATTAAATCCGTATTTTATTAGGAAAACAGTTTTCTCAGGGAAGTGGTAAAATACTTATTAAAAGAAACATGAAACATAGATTTTGAAATAATTTATTTTTGAAACTCATTTGTCAAGTTTAATGATATTCCACGATACAACATAGTCCAGGTACAGAAATATCCATAGAGAGATAAATTATATTTTTAGAAGATTAACAAGATGAACTCTAGTTTTCTTTTAGATACACAATTACGTCTTCGATTATATTAGCAGTTCAATATTACAGGCAGGATTACAGGTATAACACGTAAGGAATGCTAGTGGATCCTAAACTACCCGGACATGGCATAATAGTAGCTACGCACGGACTCCCGTCACCTCGTGCGTACGTAGCCCTCACCTCGTGCGTACGTAGCCCCCGAAGATAATAGCATGTACTGAATTAATTCACCAAGGGGGACGATTCCCCCTCACAAAGTTAGAAAGGAGACTTACCTCTCTCCGAAATTTCAACACCGGCTTCCAAGACCTTTTGATGACTCCAACGGACGCACAACGCTCCGAAACTACCACATAACAGCAAAGCAATGAAAATTCATCCTAATGCTCGCAAAAAATTCAGATTGTATACTCTCCCAACCCTGCTTGGAGAAAAAGACCAAAATGCCCTCGGGCTCACATGCCCGGAAATTCGAAATCCTCGAAGATACATTCTACCCATAGCCCTACTATTTCAATAGTGCAATTTACTCTACATTCAATACTCAAATTCGTGGCCAAATTCCAAGTTTTAATATTTCTAGGTTCTTCAAAAACTTCCCAAATTTCCTATAAATTTTCATGTTCAAATCCATGCAAGATCACATATTTAACTTAGTAATGGGAAGAATTCACTTACTTAGTGATGCTTACTGAAAATCCACCTCTTGAAGCTCCAAAAATTGCCACACCAAAATGAGAGAAATGAAGAAATTTCCAAAAATCCGTTCTTCAAACACCCCACTGCCTCCAGCCATTTTTGCACCTGTGGTGCAATAGCCGCTCCTGCGGCTTCGCACCTGCGGAATTCCATCACAGGTGCGGCTCTTACTCAGCCCAGCAACTCCTGCTCTTGCGATCCCTCTTCGCACCTGCGATTCCACAAGTGCGACCAAACTCCCGCACCTGCGGCCTCAGCTCCAGCCCCAATCTCGCACCTGCGGCACCCAAGCCGCACCTACAGCCAAATCCTAGCAGGTGCGGATCACACCAGATGAGAGCAAATCTTCACTTTTTCAAACTTCAATTGATCCGTTAACCACCCGAAATCCACCTGATGCCCCCGGGACCCCGTCCAATCATACCAACCTATCCCAAAACATAATACGGACTTGGTCGAAGAGTCAAATCACATCTAACAACATTGAAACGACGAATCGCTCTCCAATCCAAATTTTTAAGAACTTGAAATTTCAAACTTCCACATTCTATGCCGAAACCCGTCAAATCACGTCTGATTGACCTCAAATTTCCGCACAAGTCATATTCAACATTACGGATCTTCTCCCACTTCTGGAATCACATTCCGACCTCGATATCAAAACTTCCACTTCCGGCCGGATTTCCCAAAAACCTTCAAATTTCTATCTTTAGCCAAATGACTCCAAAATGACCTACGAACATCCAAATTCACTTCCGATCGCGCTCCCAATTCCAGAATCACCATACGGAGCTATTCCCAGACTCGAAATCCCAAACGGACATCAACCTCACTAATATGCACTCCAAGCCCAAATTCATGAAATCCTTCTAAAATGCTAACTTCCACAATATACGCCGAAGCGCTCCCAGGGTATCCAAACCCCGAGCCGGACATACACCCATGTCCGAAATCATCATAAAATTTTTTTGGAACCTTCAAATCCTGATTCAGATGTCGTTTACTCAAAATTCCAATCTTAGTTGATTTCTCCAACTTAAGGCTTCTGAAATGAGAATTTCCTTTCCAAATCAATTCTAAACTTCTTGGAATTCAATTCCGACCATGCCCATGGGTCATAATACTTGAAACGAAGCTTCTCACGACTTCTAACCACTGAATGACGTGCTAGAGCACAAAATGACCGGACGGGTCGTTACATTAAGGGAAGAAGAAAACTTAACAGGCTTTGGAAAAGGGTTTTAACCTAAATAAGAGAAAATGTTCTTCTTAATTGAGTGAAACATATTTATGGAACTTGCATTTGGGTCATATAAATCTAAACAGAATTTCAAGGTTGGTCAAGGATGGAACTTTAAGTTCATTAAAAGTGAAGGCAGTACAACCTTGTGAATCTTGTTTAGAAGGAAAAATGACAGAACAAAATGTTCCCTCAAAAGGAAATCGAGCAAGTGATAAACTAGAATTAATTCATTCTGGTTTGTGTGGCCCAATGAATGTCCAATCAAAGAGGTGGTTTGAGTATTTTGTGACTTTCACAGATGATTACTCAAAGTATGGATATATTTACTTGTTGCATTGAAAGTCTGAATATTTTTAAAAGTTAAAAGAATTTAAGATAGAGATGGAAAAGCGACATAATAAATATATCAAGACACTACGATCTGATCGTGGTGGGGAGTACCTCTCCACGGAATTCATTAGTTATTTATCAGAATGTGGAATTGTCTTTCAATTATCTGCACCTGGAACTCCACAACAAAATGGTGTAGCTGAAAGAAGAAGTATGACTCTTATGGAACTGGTTAGATCAATGATGAGTTATTCCAGCTTGCCTTCGTCCTTTTGGGACATGCCTTAGAAACAACAAATTATGTTCTGGATGTAGCTCCTTCAAAGTCAGCACCTTTGACCCCTACAGAATTGTGGACTGGGCGCAAGCCTAGTCTGCGACATATTGGAGTTTGGAGCTGTCCTACACATGTGCTAAAAGGAAAATGGATAAATTTGAGGAGAGAATGGACGTGTTTGTGGGTTACTAAAAGGGACAAAAGGTGGTTTTTTTAATCGTCCTAAAGAAAAGAAGGTAATTATTAGCACAAATGCCAAGTTTCTTAAAAAGGACTATTTGATGAACCATGTTCCTAGAAGGAAACTTGTTTTACAGGAAGTTAGCAAAAGAATGGAAACTCAGTCATCTGGAAAAAAAAACGACCAGATGCAAATCCCGGAAGTCAATTTTGACATACCATTACATTTTCATAGTGGGAGAAATGTCAATAGACTTCATGTCCCGCAAAAACAAGTTCTGAAAGTCATACTACCACAAAGTAGTGGGAGTTATGTTGAGCAGACTGCACAACATGAAGAAGTCATTGAAATTCCCGTGGATAACATGGAGACTCAGGTTCCTGACAATGATGTGGTTCAACCACAAGATCATAATGGTGCAGTTGAAACTGATAAAATGTGTAATCGTCGTGGGAGAGTAATAAGACAGCCAGTTCATTAATACGTTAGGGAGAATCGTATGATAGTATCCCTGAGGAGCCAACTTCCGAACCTGTCAATTATTACCAAGCACTACATGATAAAAATGCTAATAAGTGGGTTGCCGCCATGAAATCAGAGATGGGGTATATGTACTCTAATCAAGTATGGGATTTTGTAGAACCACCGAATGGGGTTAAACCCATTAGATGCAAGTGGATCTATATGAAAAAGAGAGGTGTAGACGGTAAAGTGCAAACTTTTGAAGCAAGGCTTGTAGTGAAAGGGTTTACTCAGAAAGAAGGGATCAACTATGAGGAAACCTTCTTGCCGGTAGCCATTCTTATGTCTATTAGGATTCTCTTATCCATTGCTTTTAGGATTCTTTTATCCATTGCTGCTCATTATGATTATATGATTTGGAAAATGGATGTCAAGACAACTTTCCTTAATGAAAGTCTTGATGAGTGCATGTATATGATGCAACTAGACGGTTTCGTGGAAAGTGGCAACGGACACATGTTGTGTAAGCTTAAAACGTCCATTTATGGGCTGAAACAGTCATCTAAGGCATTATACTTGTTTTGATAAGGAGATTAAAACTTTTGGTTTTAATTAGTGTCTTAACGAGTCTTGTGTATACAAGAAGAGGGATGGGGACAAAGTGGCATTTTTAATTTTATATGTAAATGACATGTTGCTCATAGGAAATAATGTGGGCATGTTGGGTTCAGTTAAACAGTGGTTGTCCACGCACTTCGATATGAAAGATTTGGGATAAGCGGCTCATATTCTTTGGATCAAGATCTTGCGAGATTGCAAGAAAAAATATAAGGCTTATCCCAGGCTGTTTATATTGATACAATACTCTTGGGATTTAGCATGCATGATTCCAAGAAATGATTTCTCCCTTTCAAGAATGGAATTTCTCTATCTAAAGATCTGACTCCTAAAGCTGATGAAGAGATAGAAAAGATGAAGGCATTCCCTTATGCACCTGCTGTGGGGAGTCTGATGTAAGCTATGTTATGTACTAGACCTGATATCTGCTTTTCCATTGGTGTTGTTAGCAGATTTTCGTCTAATCCTGGGAGAGAGCATTGGACAACGGTTAGGAATATAATCAAGCACCTGAAAAGGACTGGGGATTACATTCTAGTCTACCATTCGAATGACCTTGTGCCGATTGGGTACACTGATTTTGATTTACAATCAGAAAGAGATCCTAGAAAGTCAACCTTAGGAAATGTGTTTACTCTAGGAGGTGGAGCCATAAGTTGGAGGAGCATCAAGCAAACTTGTGTTGCTTATTCCACCATGGAAGCCGAATATGTGGCAGCCCTTGAGGCAGCCAAAGAGGCGGTTTGGCTCGGGAACTTCCTAAGAGAGTTGGGTGTGGTTCCCTCGATTCAAGCACCAATAAAACTTTATTGTGATAATAGAGGTGCAGTTGCAAATTCAAAAGAGCCACGAAGCCATAAAAAAGCAACGCCCGTTGAGCGTAAATATTATTTAATCTGTGAGATGGTGCAAAAAGGGGATGTAGTGGTCACCGAGATTGCGTCGGAGAACAACTTGGCAGACCCGTTACTAAGAGCTTGTCACATAAGACTTTTGATAGGCACGTAGACGGAATGAGTGTCGGACTTGTAGACGCATGGTTATGAGTCTAAGTGGGAGATTGTTAGGATATACTATAAACCAAGTGTATTGTTATATTATTATTTATGGAACAATTACTTATTCATTTATTCAATTCAATAAAGTTTTATTTTAAATAGATCATGTATTTGTCTGTGTGTCCATTGCTTATATAGTAGATGATTTAGTATATAGAGTTTAGCTTATACACGGAAGATTAAATCATCGGTTCTTATAAGTCATAAAGTTTATATTCATAATCTAATGATGGAACTGGACAGACCATTAGAATGGTTGTAGCACATGATTAAGTATAATTTATCTTGATTATGAGAATGGTTTAATTCTGACTTCTTGTGCTAGTACATTTTGTATTTATTGAACGGATCAAGTAAAGATAACTATTTATACTGACTTACTAAAATAATTTCTCTAGTCCATGCAATGTACTTATACTCTTAATCTTCATGTAATTATTATTAGTTGTTTATGTCATTATTGTTTTGATTTATTAAAAGGCGAGTTTCTTTCGTGGGTCAAGAAGCCTGGTAAATTGGAGAATAATGATATACATTGGCGAAGTAATAATTTGTTGATAGAATACATGTCTCGGTTTTTGAGATTGATGATACTCCATTATGAAGCTTATAAGTTTTCGTGTCTAAACCCGGCCGGTGGATTTTGTATCCAACACATGAAATAAGTTAAGCTAAAGTCTAAAGGAAGTAATCAATAAATTAAATTGTCATTAATTTAATTTGATTGGTTAGTATGTGAATCTTAACAGGAGGAGTTAAATAAGTTTTTATGGAAGAATTTCAAAATTGTACTAAGGAGTGCAATTACAAATTTTTAGTGAAATAATTCGTAGATTATTATGGTAGAAATTAATTTCGTAAGTCTTGTTAATTAAATTTCGTGATCCCTATTGTGCGTAAATAATAATAAATAAAATAAAACCTTTCTTTAGTGGAAGAAGAAAACTTAACATGTTTTGGAAAAGGGTTTTAACTTAAAAAACGTAGCTATATTTATTACATATAGGCTGGCCGTTTTTTTACTCTAGTTTTTACATGTTTTCTTCCTTGGAATTTTTCCCACCTGAAATCCTCTCTTTCCGGATATTATTTGGGTAATACATTAGAAGATTGTGGAGCTTTTGCTGAGGTCGCGGTCTTGCAACTATGAAACTAGAGACCGAGATTAATCTGCTTTATTTACGCTTCAAGAGGTAACTCGAATAATCTCCGTATGTGCTAATTGTTTAATTCACACGTGAATATGATACTATAATTTCTTCTGCTACGATATATATAATCCAACAATTGGTATCAGAGTCTACTGACGTTCAATTAAATGATTAGGATGAACAATGAAAAATAGTATCATGTTAATATGCAAGTTTTGAATTACATGCAAAGATTGTTTTTCTGTAAAACTACATTATTTTTACCATGAATATTTGTTCCGAGTATTATGATTATTTTGAAAATCATGTAATATCGTCTTATTGTTGATGATATTTGATTAGAATAATCTGAAAATTTTGTTAATCCATGGAAAACGCAAAAGTTGATATTTGGCGAATTGGCCAGGAAATCGGAGGTCAACATGTTGACGACTCCGATTGACCTGAAACTTGGCAGGCCCATGGGAAATGGCCCAGTGAGCAATATGTAAGCCATTTTTTGGGCTTTCGTCTTCTAGATATTTTTAAAAAGATTTTGGAGTTGTTTTTAATCCAGTGGTGGTAGGGATCGTTTCCTATGGACTCCAGGGTTAAATTCTGGTGATATAATGTTTTTACACATTGGCTTAGGTATTCTTCCATCGGATAAACTCATTATAGATAATCCTTAGGTTATACTAGTTGTTGATTACTTGTATTTACTCTCCATCTAAGTATGCATGTTGGCTCAATGGACTAGTATATTGAATGTTGATTGTAACGACCCGACCGGTCGTTTTGAGCTCTAGCACGTCGTTCAGCGGTTTGAAGTCATGAGCAGCTCCATTTCAGGTATTATGACTCGTAGGCATGGTTGGAGTTAAATTTCAGGAAGTTCAGAGTCAAATTGGAAAGAAAATTCTCATTTCAGAAGCCTTAAGTTGGAGAAATTGGCTAAGATTGGAATTTTGGGTAAACGACCTCCAAATCAGGATTTGAAGGTTCCTGAAGGTTCATATGATGATTTCGAACTTGGGGGTATGTTCGGATTTGGCTTTGGATAATCCGGGAGCATTTCGGCGCATATTATGGAAGATATAATTTTAGAAGAATTTCTTAAGTTTCGCTAGAAGCGCATTTCAGTGATGTTGATGTTCGTTGGGGATCCGAGCCTGGGAATAGCTCCGTATGGTGATTTTGGAGTTGGGAGTGCGATCGGAAGTGAATTCGAATGTCCGTAGGTTATTTTGAAGTCATTTGGCTAAAGATATAAATTTGAAGGTTTTTGAGAATTCCGACCGGAAGTGGAAATTTTGATATCGGGGTCGGCATGCAATTCCGGAAGTTGGAGCAGGTCCGTAATGTTGAATATGACTAGTGTGCAAAATTTGGGGTCAATCGGACGTGATTTGATAGGTTTCGGCATCAGATGTTGAAGTTGGAAATTTCAAGTTCATAAAGTTTGAATTTTAGTGCGATTCATGATTTCGGCGTTGTTTGATGTGATTTGAGGCCTCGAGCAAGTCCGTGGGATGTTATTGTAATGAACTGACCGGTCGTTTTGAGCTCTAGCGCGTCGTTAAGTGGTTTGAAGTCGTGAGCAGCTCAGTTTCGGGTATTATGACTTGTAGGTGTGGTCGGAATTGAATTTCGGAAAGTTTAGAGTTGATTTGGAAAGAAAATTCTCATTTCAGAAGCCTTAAGTTGGAAGAATCAACTAAGATTGGAATTTTGAGTAAACGGCCTCCGAATCAGGATTTGAAAGTTCCTGCAAGTTCGCCTGATAATTTCGGACTTGGGTGTATGTCCGGATCGGGTTTTGGATAACCCGGGAGCATTTCGATGCATATTGTGGAAGTCAGCATTTTTGAAGGAATTTCCTAAGTTTGGCCTGAAGTGCATTTCAGTGATGTTGATATCCGTTTGGGATTCCGAGTCTGGGAATAGTTTCGTATGGTGATTTTGGAGTTGGGAGCACGATCGGAAGTGCATTTGGATGTCCGTAGGTCATTTGGATAAATATAGAAATTTGAAGGTTTTTGAAAAACCCGACCGGGAGTGGAAATTTTGATATCGAGGTCGGAATGCGATTCCGAAAGTTGGAGCAGGTCCGTATTGTTGATTATCACTTGTGTGCAAAAGTTGAGGTCAATCGGACGTGATTTGATAGGTTTCGGCATTGAATGTGGAAGTTTGAAAGTTCTAAGTACATTAAGCTTGAATCGGGCTACGATTCATGATTTCGATGTTGTTGGAGGTGATTTCAAGGCTCGACTAAGTCCGTCTGAGGTTATGGGACTGAGTCGTGGGATTTGGTCGGGGTCCCGGGGGCCTCGGGTGCGTTTCGGGGTGAATTCAGACCATTTTTCTCTGTTTTGTTATTGTTGTCTTCTATTGTATCTGGTGTGCTATGCGATCGTGGTCCATTGTGTGCGATCGCAATGAAGGAAATTTGAGGGGATGGAATTTTTCCTTATGCGATCGTAGTGATGGTTGTGCGATCGCACAGAAGGAAAACAATTGAGGTGCAGGGAATTGCCCTATGCGACCGCAGGGGTGGTGGTGCGATCGCACAAAGGTGCTTTTGGGGCATCTGTAGCTTGGCATGTGCGAACGCGGGAGATGTGATGCGAATGCACAGGAGGAAATTTGGGGTAGCATAGTTGGCCTATGCGATCGCAGAGCTTTTCATGCGATCGCATAGAGGATTTTTCTGGGCAGTGTTTTAAAAATGGAATTTGTGACCATTTCTTCATTTCTTCCTTGCTATGGTCGATTTTGGAGTAGCTTCAGGAGAGGATTCCTTCATGCAATGTCTAGGTAAGTAAATTCCTCCCGTTTTTAAGTTAAATACAAGACTATATGCATGAATTAGACATGGAAATAGGTAGAAAAATTGGGATTTTGGAGGAAAGACCTAAAAATTTGTATTTTGGATTTCTACCACGAATTGAGCATGAATATTTGAGTAAATTGTATATTTGAATTAGTAACGCTATGGGTAGGGTATATTTTCGAGAAATTTTGAATTTCGAGCACGTGGGCCCGAGGGCATTTTGGTCATTTCACTGAGCGGAGTTGGGAAATTATATAATTTGGAATTTTTTTCAAGTACTAGAATATATTTTCATTGGTTTGTCGTTGTTTGGGTAGTTTTGGGGCGTTGTGCGTCCGTTGGAGTCGTCGGAAGGGCTTGGAAGCCGGTATTGGAACTTCGGAGCGAGGTAAGTCTCCTTTCTAACTTTGTGTGGGGGAATGTCCCCCATAGGTGAACTAATTAAGTACGTATTACTATCTGTGGGGGCTACGTAAGCACGAGGTGACAGAAGTCCGTGCGTAGCTACTATTATGCCATGTCCGGGTACCCTAGGACCCTCTAGCATGCCTTACCTGTTATACTTGTGATCTTGTCTGTGATATTAGACTGCTAATATAACCAAAATTGTAATTGAATGACTAAGGAAGATTAGAGTTTATTTTTCTAAACCATCTAAAAAGAGAATTGATTTCCTTCGCGGGAAAATTGTATTTCCGGATAAGGTATTATCAAACATTATAAAAACTTGGCAAGTGAATTTCAAAAGGATTTAAACACTATTTTATGGTTTTTAAAAGAGAAATCTGTCATTTACTTGAGTATTTGTTTTCCCGACGTATTCAGGGTTGACTGTTGATTGTGCCTGACTGCATGTGACCTCTTCGCAATTTACATTCCGCGGGCGGAGTGATATTTCCCCTACTCTCATGGGAGTGGGCCGTACGCCACGGCGGATTTAAAATGCACTTTTTGTACGACCTTTTGATCCTCGGCAGTGCATAGATATGATTATTATATTGAGAGGTGCACTTATGGGACGGGCCGTTCGATCCTCGGCAATGCACAGAGATGATTATTATATTGAGATATGCGCTTTTGGTACGGGCCGTTCGATCCTCGGTAGTGTATAGACATGCGTATTTTATTGAGCGGTGCACTTTTGGTACGGGTCGTTCGATCCTCGGCAGTGCACAGAGTTGATTATTGTGATGGGTCAGGCCAGTTGTCCTTATCATGTATGCGCATGCTAAATTGTTAAATATTTTTCATGGACTTTTTTTTAAGTGACAAGATATTTGGGGGAAAAAAAAGAGGAAATTATTTATTTAAAAATATTTGGGGGGAAATGAGGAAGTGGTAACTATTTTCTTATTCCCAGTATTTACTTGGATTTCAGTGCCTTATATATATTGCTTCTTTTCTACCTTTACATGCCTACCGTGTTCATCTTATGTTGTTAATTAATTTGCTGGCCCCTAGTGAGTGTCTAATTCGACCTCTCGTCACTACCTCTCTGAGGTTAGGCGGGTGACTTACTGAGTACACATTTTTTTTGCACTCATGCTACACTTGCTGTGCGTTTTATTGCACAGATAATTTCATAGCAATGTGGAGGATTCAGAGACTTAGATGAGCTGCATCATCCGGAGGCGATCCGCAGCTGACAGAGTTTCCCTCGTAGTGTATTTATTTTTATTTTAAACGTCCTTGTCCAATTTGTATTTCGGACAGGCTTTGTGATGATTGTATAAATTCTTAGAAATTGCTTATGTACTTGTGACACCGGGTTCTGGGATGTGTTGGGATACATTTGTTAAAGTGTAATATTCAAACTATTATTTTACTTGAAAGATTTTATTTAGCTAACATGTAATAAAGTGAAAGGAAATGATTTTTTTCATAAATGTTAAATAGGAATTTATTTCGACTAATTAATGGTTGGCTTGCCTAACAATGGTGTCCAGCGCCATCACGACCTTTGGAATTTTTGGGTCGTGACAACATGGTATCAGAGCGCTAGGTTTCCTTAGGTCTCACGAGTCATGAGCAAGTCTAGTAGAGTCTTGCGGATCGGTACAGAGACGTCTGTACTTATCTTCGAGAGGCTACAGGACTGTTAGGAGTACTTCCCTTCTTGATTCCTCATCGTGCAATTCGATTCCATTAAGGCTTATGCCTAAGTTTATTCTTACTCAATATTGCGCGTCACGAAGCGCTTGTTATGAATCAGGAATTTGAGGAATTGAAATGGTGCTACGGATGTAATTCGAGATGTTTCCATGTATAATTGGTTGGGCTGTTCTTATGGCCCTGCAAAAGAATAATATGTTGTTTCAGCTCAGTAACGGTGTTTCTGAGAGCCTTAAGTCTATGCTCAGGTAGTGATGATGCTTGCAATTGGTTGTCGCGCGATGTCGATATGATGATGGAATGCTTGCCCGTATGTTGGGGGTGATGAATGGTTTGAAGGGAGGTCTTCTCAGAGTGTGATTTCGATATTTCGGTATTTTAGTTCTGGCAGAGGAAAGTCATTTGGGTTATGAATGGTCCTGTTGGGGTTAATGAAGTAGTAAGGCTTGGTATCTTCAAGTGAGGTGGGATATGCACCTGTGACGTGAAGTCGTCGTCATTGATCGAATAGAATGTGTTAATTTTGTCAGTGATATGGTTTCTTCGGTTGCGTGGGGTCAGAGTATTGAGAAGAAGTATTGAAGAATGCGGTTGGCAGAGATTGATCCTGAAGTGAGGCTAGGTGGTGGTTCCATTTCTAGGAGGCCAGGTGTAAGAAGCGAAAGTCGAGCAGTCGCAAAGTGGGGGAGCGGCAGCATAGCTTGGAATTTGAAGATATTGTCGCGCATTTAATGGATGTCCATGAGGAGAGGATGGACTAGTTAGTTGGTAAATGAAACAGGGCGTAGGATGGGGTATTGAAGTCACAGAGAGCGTGCATTTCAACGTCGTTGGAAGGTGTCTGCGGGTGATTTCCACATGTGGGTTATCCCCTGTGAATGGGTTAGCGGTGGCATGGTTGGTAAGTCGCTATGAGAGGTTCTAGTGGCTATTCGGTAGGAGGCAGAATGTGTGAATGATGCTAGATAATTTGAGCATTTAGGGAGTGCTAGCGAGAGAATTTGGAGGAATTGGAAGGATTGGTTGAGTAAGATCGTGTTATCAAAGAAAATAGGATCTCGGCAGGGTCTAGAGTGGTGAAAGGTGTAGCTTCAGGCTAAGTAGGGGAGTCCCACCATCTGCAGTTGGGTTGTAGGGTTGTCCTCTCATAGGGTTGCGGATTGTCGGCGTGTTGGCAAGTTATTTAAGCTAAGGGAAAGGAGTAAAATGGTGATTGTGCCTGGGATTTGATGAATGTGTGCAAAAGATGGCCCTGTCGGGCCAGGGTTAGGATTTGGAAGATTCAGAATTTTTCTTAAGGCATAGGGGAGTTGTCAGGGTAGTGACTCAATCACGTGCTTCAAGGGAAAGGGTGTTCAGGTGCTAGAAAAGCCTTGGAGTTGATTGTATTCGGGGCCAGTCAGAGTGGGTGACTCTCAATAGTGGTTCTAGTGAATTCAAAATTTAAGAATGCGGCGTTTAAGGGTTCCAGGCAGCAGTATGATCGAGAATCGAGCTTTTGCAGAGTAACTTCTGAAAAAAAGGAGGATGGTTGGAATGTTCTATGACATGTTTCAGCATGCAGGATAGTTGTCACGACCAAAATCCCTAAGGTCGTGATGGCGCCGGACATCAATGTCAGGCAAGCCAAATCATTAATTAATTGAATAAATGTTTCCGGTTTTAACATTTATGAAAATATTTCCTTTTCCCTTAATTACAAATTAACCAAATAAAAGTCTGTTAATTAAAAATAATGGTTTAAAGATTACGCTTAAGTAATTATATCCCAACACATACCCCAGAACCTGGTGTCACAAGTACATTAGCAAATTTCTAAGAATCTATACAATCATTACAAAGCCTGTCCGAAATACAACTGGACAAGGGAATTTAAAAATGAAGTAAATACAGTATGAAGGAGACTCTGTCAGCTGTGGGTCGCCTCCGGATGATGCAGATCGCCTAAGTCTCTGAATCCTCCACATTGCTATGAAAGTACCTGTGCAATAAAATGCACAGCAAGTGTAGCATGAGTAGGAAAACAACGTGTACTAAGTAAGTCGCCCGCCTAACCTCGGAGAGGTAGTGACGAGAGGTCGAATTAGAGACTCACTAAGGGCCATCAAATTTATTTAACAGTGTAAGATGAACACCATAAGCATGTAAAGGCAGTAAAGCAGCATGTATGTGAGGCACTGAACTGGAAATAAACAACAGATACCACTTTCTCATTATTTTCCAAATATCTTAAATAAACAATTTCCTCTTTGTTTTCCCCCAAATATCATATATCAACTAAGATTGGAATTTTCAGTAAACGATCTCCAAATCAGGATTTGAAAGTTCCTGTAGGTTTGTATGATGATTTCGTACTTGGGTGTATGTCCGGATCGGGTTTTGGATAACCCGGGAGCGTTTCGATACATATTGTGGAAGACAACATTTTTGAAGGAATTTCCTAAGTTTGGCCTGAAGTGCATTTCAGTGATATTGATGTCCATTTTGGATTTCGAGTCTGGGAATATCTTCGTATGGTGATTCTGGAGTTGGGAGCGCGATCGGAAGTGAATTTGGATGTCCGTAGGTCATTTTGGAGTCATTTGGCTAAAGATAGAAATTTGAAGGTTATGAGAAATCCGATCGGAAGTGGAAATTTTGATATCGAGGTCGGAATGTGATTCCGGAAGTTGGAGCAGGTCCATATTGTTGAATATGACTTATGTGAAAAATTTGAGGTCAGGACGTGATTTGATAGGTTTTGGCATCGAATGTAGAAGTTTGAAAGTTCTAAGTTCATTAAGCTTGAATCGAGCTACGATTTGTGATTTTCGATGTTGTTGGAGGTGATTTCAAGGCTCGACTAAGTCCGTGTGAGGTTATGGGACTGAGTCGTGGGATTTGGTCGGGGTCCCGGGGGCCTCGTGTGCGTTTCGGGGTAAATTCGGACCATTTTTCTCTGTTTTGTTGTTGCTGTCTTCTATTATATCTGGTGTGCTATGCGATCGCAGTCCATTGTGTGCGATTGCAATGAAGGAAATTTGAGGGGCTGGAATTTTGCCTTATGCAATTGCAGTGATGGTTGCGAGATCGCACAGAAGGAAAATAATTGAGGTGCGGGGAATTGCCCTGTGCGGACGCAGGGGTTGTGGTGCGATCGCACAAGGGTGCGTTTGGAGCATCTGGAGCTTGGCATGTGCGAATGCGGGAGATGTGATGCGAACGCACAGGAGGAAATTTGAGAGCAACATAGTTGGCCTATGCGATCGCAGAGCTTTTAATGCTATCGCAGAGCTTTTCATGAAATCGCATAGAAGGTTTTTCTGGGTAGTGTTTAAAAACGGAATTTGTGGCCATTTCTTCATTTCTTCCTTTCTATGGTTGATTTTATAAGAGCTTCAGAAGAGTATTCCTTCATGAAATGTCTAGGTAAGTAAATTCCTCCCGTTTTTAAGTTAAATACAAGACTATATGCATGAATTAGACATAGAAATATGTAGAAAAATTGGGATTTTGGAGGAAAGACCTAAAAATTTATATTTTGGATTTCTACCATGAATTGAGCATGAATATTTGAGTAAATTGTATATTTGAGTTAGTAACGCTATGGGTAGGGTATATTTTTGAGAAATTTCATATTCCGGGCACGTGGGCCTGAGGGCATTTTGGTCATTTCACTGAACGGAGTTGGGAAATTATATAATTTGGAATTGTTACAAGTATTAGAATATATTTTCATTGGTTTATTGTTGTTTGGGTAGTTTTGGGGCGTTGTTCGTCGTTGGAGTCGTTGGAAGGGCTTGGAAGCCGGTATTGGAACTTCGGAGCGAGGTAAGTCTCCTTTCTATCTTTGTGAGGGGGAATTGTCCTCCCCTAGGTGAACTAATTAAGTACGTGTTACTATCTGGGGGGGCTACGAACGCACGAGGTGACGGGAGTCCGTATGTAGCTACTATTATGCCATGTCTGGGTACCCTAGGACCCACAAGCATGCCTTACCTGTTGTATCTATGATCTTGTCTATGATATTAGACTGCTAATATAACCAAAATTGTAATTGAATGGCTATCGAAGATTAGAGTTTATTTTTCTAAACCATCTAAAAAGTGAATTGATTTCCTTCGCGGGAAAATTGTATTTCCGGATAAGGTTGTCTTATCAAACATTATAAAACTTGGCAAGTGAATTTCAAAAGGATTTAAACACTATTTTATGGTTTTTAAAAGAGAAATTTGTCATTTACTTGAATATTTGTTTTCCTGACGTATTCGGGGTGGACTGTTGATTGTGCATGACTGCATGTGACCGCTTCACAATTTACATTCCGCGAGTGGAGTGATATTTCCCCCACTCTCATGGGAGCGGGCCGTACGCCACGGAGGATTTAAAATGCACTTTTGGTACGGGCGGTTCGATCATCGGCAGTGCCTAGACATGATTATTATATTGAGAGGTGCACTTATGGGACGGGCCGTTCGATCCACAGCAGTGCATAGAGATGATTATTATATTGACAGATGCACTTTTGGTACGGGCCGTTCGATCCTCGACATTGCATAGACATGAGTATTTTATTGAGAGGTGCACTTTTGGTACGGGCCGTTCGATCCTCGACATTGCATAGACATGAGTATTTTATTGAGAGGTGCACTTTTGGTACGGGCCGTTCGATCCTCGACAGTGCACATAGTTGATTATTATGACGGTTCAAGACGGTTTTCCTTATCTCGTATTCGCATGCTAAATTGTTAAATGTTTTTCATGGACTTTTTTTAAGTGACAAGATATTTGGGGAAAAACAAAGAGGAAATTATTTATTTAAAAATATTTGGGGGAAAATGAGGAAGTGGTAACTGTTTGTTTATTCCCAGTGAGTGTCTAATTCGACCTCTCTTTACTACCTCTCTGAGGTTAGGCGGGCGACTTACTAAGTACACGTTGTTTTTGTACTCATGCTACACTTGTTGTGCATTTTATTGCACAGGTACTTTCATAGCAATGTCGAGGATTCGGAGACTTAGGCGAGCTGCATCATTCGGAGGCGATCCACAGCTGACAGAGTCTCCCTCGTACTGTATTTATTTTTATTTTAAACTTCCTTGTCCAATTTGTATTTCGGACAGACTTTGTGATGATTGTATAAATTCTTTGAAATTTCTCATGTACTTGTGAGACCGAGTTCTGGGATGTGTTGGGATACATTTTTTAAAGTGTAATATTCAAACTATTGTTTTACTTGATAGATTTTATTTAGCTAACATGTAATAAAGTGAAAGGAAATAATTTTTTTCATAAATGTTAAACAGGAATTTATTTCGGCTAATTAATGGTTGGCTTGCCTGACAATGGTGTCCGGCGCCATCACGACCTTAGAAATTTTTGGGTCATGATAGTTATGGGACTGAGTCGTGTGATTGGACGGCGTCCCGGGGGCCTCGGGTGTATTTCGGGGTGAATTCGAACCATTTTTCTTTGTTTTGCTGCTGCTGTTTCTGGTATATTTGGTGTGCTTCGCGATCGCGGTCCCTTGTGTGCGATCACGAAGAGGAAAATCTTGGGGCTGCAGGTTTGGCTTTCACGAACACAGGAAAGGGAGTGCGAACGCGGTGGCTTGGGTTGTGATCTCTACGCGAACGCGCGGTCTGGTGTGCGATCGCGTAGAGGAAAGGGGATCTGGGGTCCCGGGGGCCATTTGGCCTATGCAAACGTAAAGGAGGCCATGCGAATGCGGAGGGTCAGGGCAGCTTCCCTTCGCGAACGCGTTCAGGGCATCGCAAACACGAAGAGGAAATTGGGGCTTGGGTAGATTAATTTAAATGCGAATTGTTGGCTATTTCCTTCATTTGTTTCATTGATGTGGGCGATTTTGAGGAGCTTCAAGAGGGGTTTTCCACCAAGAATCACTAGGGAAGTAATTTCTTCATATTTTTAAGATTAATACAAGGTTTATGCATGGATTGAACATGAAAAATTGTGGAAAATTGAGAATTTTGAAGAAAACCTAGAAAATGGGTAATTTCGATTTTTAGCCACGAATTTGAGCATGAAATTTAGAGTAAATTGTATATTTGAGTTAGTAAGACTATGGGTAAGGTCTATCTTCGAGAAATTTCGGAATCCGGGCACGTGGGCCCGAGAGCATTTTGGTCAATTCACTGAGCGGAGTTGGGAAATTATATAATTTGAATTGTTGCAAATATTAGAGTATATTTTCATTGGTTTGTTGTTATTTGGATAGTTTTGGGGCGTTGTGCGTCCATCGGAGTCGTCGGAAGGGCTTGGAATCCGGTTATGAAATTTCGGAGCAAGGTAAGTCTCTTTTCTAACTTTATGAGGGGGAATTGTCTCCATAGGTGAACTAAATGAATACATGTTATTATTTGTGAGGGTTACGTACGCACGAGGTGACAGGAGTCCGTTCGTAGCTACTATTATGCCATATCCGAGTAGTCTAGGACCTACTAGCATGCTTTACTTGTTGTACTTGTGACCTTGTCAATAAAATATCATGTGATGCTTTCAATTTTTATCTAAATCTCTGAGAAGGATAGAGTTTACTTTTCTTAATCACCGAGAAGGAGAATTGATTCTTCCTTGGATAATTGTGTTTCGGATAAATCTATAGAGTTTGGAACACTGTCGAAATTGGCAAGTAAATCTACATAAAGGTTTTAAATACTATTCTCATGTTTATTAAAAGGAGAATTTTATCACTTCATTGAACATCTAATTTTCCTAATAAAAAATGTGGTTTATTGCTGTGAATATGTGTAACTTTGGGTGCCTGAGTTGTATGTATGATTCGCGAGCATGATGACCCTGTATTTATGTATATTTATACGGGGACCCGAGTCGCAGGTATGATTCGCGAGCAGGGTAGCCCTAGTATTATGTTAACTGCGTCACATGTTCAATTCGCGAGCGGGGCAGATAGATGCATCTATGGTTCGGTCCGTTCGACCCTCGACAGTGCACATTTTATTATTGTTGGTCCGCGCCATTCGACCCTCGGCATTTTTCTTGCGCATGATAATTGTTGCGTATTTCCTGTAATTATTATTGTTTATTGGCCTAAGAAGTTGTGAATTTCCAATTGAAATGACGATGATTTAATGTGTTAAATGTGAAAGGAGTTGATATCTTTATCCCTGATTATTAATAAATTTTCCTATGATACTCATGCTTAGCATCTCACTTGATTATACCAAACTGACTTATAGCAAGTGTCAAATTTGACCTCTCGTCACTACCTCTCTGAGGTTAGGCGGGATACTTACTGAGTACATGTTGTTTTCGTACTCATGCTACACTTGCTATGCATTTTGTCGCACAAGAACCTTCATAGCAATATGGATGACTTGGAGACTTAGACGAGCTGCATCACCCGGAGACGAACGCAGTCGGTAGAGTCTTCCTCTATGTATTGTATTTTCATTTTTATTCCTTTTCCAATTTGTATTTCGGACAAGCTTTGTAGTATTTGTAAAAATTCTTAGAAATTGCTCATGTACTTGTGTCACCGGGTTCTAGGATGTGTTTGGAATTTAATTTAATAAATAGAATGGTTTACCTGTCACAATTATTTAATGAATTTTTATTCCTTCATTGGGTTGTAAGTGAAAGGTAACAATTTCAGAAATGTTGAAATAGGAATTTATTTCAGCTATTAAATGATTGGCTTGCCTAACAGTGGTGTCCGGCGCCATCACGACCTTATGGATTTTGGGTTGTGACAACATGGTATCAGAGCTCTAGGTTCCCTTAGGTCTCACGAGTCATGAGCAAGTCTAGTAGAGTCTTGCAGATCGGTACGGAGACGTCCGTACTTATCTTCGAGAGGCTACAGGGCTGTTAGGAGTACTTCCCTTCTTGATTCCTCATCGTGTAGTTTGATTCCTTTAAGACTTATGCCTATGTTCTTCATGATCAATCTTATGTGTCGCGAAGCGCTTGCTATGAATCAGGAATTGGAGGAATTGAAATGGTGCTACGGATAGGGTGTGTGATGTTTTCCATGCGTAATTGGTTAGGGTTGTTGTTATTGCCCTGCAGAAGGATGATATGTTGTTTCAGCTTAGTAGTTGTGTTTCTGAGGGCCTTGAGGCTATGCTCAGGTCGTGATGATGCTTACGATTGGTTATCGCGGGCGATGTGGGTATGATAGTAGGATGTTTGTCCATATGTAGGGGGCAATGAATGACTTGAAGGGAGTTCTTCTCAGAGCGTGATTTTGAGATTTCAGAATTTTAGTTCCGGTGAAGGAGAGTCAATTGAACTATAAATGGTCAGGTTTTGGATTGATAAAGTAGTAAGACTTGGTGTTTTCAGGTGAGGTGGAATATTCACCTGTGATGTGATATCGTCTTCATTGATCGAATGGAATATGTTAAGTTCGTCGGTGCTATGGTTTCTTCGGTTGTATGGGGTCAGAGTATTGTGAAGAAGTATTGAAGAAGCGACTGTCAGAGACCGTGAGGTGCGGTGGTTAAGTACTGGATAAGTATTGATAATGAAGGCGACTCGAGGAAGATGAATTTAGGAAAGGACAGGTGTAAGAAAAGGAAGTCGGATAGCTGCTTGCAGGAGTGAGTTTAACCAAAGTAGGAGAGCGGCAGCATAGTGGTGAATTAGAAGATATTGTAGCGCATTTAGTAGATGTCCATGAGGAGCGGACGGACTGGTAAAGTTGGTGAATGAGAACAGGCTTAGAATGGGGGTATCGATGTTGTAGAGAGTGTGCATTACAGCATCGTTGGAAGGTGTCAGTTGGTGATTTCCACATGTGGGTTATCTCCTATGAGTAGGTTAGCGGTTGTGTGGTTGGCAAGTTTCTGTGAGGGATTCTAGTGGCTATTCGATGGGAGACAGAATGTGCGAATGATGCTAGAGAATCTGAGTATTTAGGGAATGCTAACAGTAGAATTCAGAAGAATTGGGCGGATTGGTCGAGCAGGATCATGTTAACAAAGGAGAAAGGATCTCAACAGGGTCTAGAGTAGTGCAAGGAGTAGCTTCGGGCTAAGAGGGGGAGTTTCACCGCCTGCATTTGGGATGTAGGATTGTCTTCTCATGGGGTTGCGGATTGTCGGCATACTGGCAAGTTAGTACAACTAAGGGATATGAGTATAATGGTAATTGGGCATGGGATTTGATAAATATGTGCACGCGTTGGTCCTATTGGAGCAGGGTTAGGTTTTGGGAGATTCAGAATTTATGCTTGAGGCATGGGCGAGCTGTAGGGTAGTGACTCAGTCACGTGCTTCATTGAAAAGGGTGTTCATGTGCTAGAAGAGCCTTGGAGTTGATTGTATTCGGGGTCAGTCAGAGTGGGTGACTCTCAATAGCGGTCCTAGTGAATTCAAAAGTTAAGAATGCGGCGTTTAAGGGTTTCATGCAGCAGTATGATTAACAGACGAGCTTTTGCAGTATAATTTCTGGGAAAAGGGAAGATGGTTGAAATGGTACATGTACGGCACTAATCAGTTTTGTTAGTGTAATTAAAGTATGCATGTGGTTTGTGCGGATGTGTGTGGGGCTTGTCGGCCGTCGTAATAGATTTCATTTGGGAGCATTCGAGTGTTATGGCATGTCAGGTGTCGGTGGATCCCGGAAGGGTTATGGTGGTTCAGACCACTACTTAAGGATTTGCATGTATTGTGATTGTGAGGATTCACTTGAATATTGTTATTGTTCTCTTGCATTGAGGTAAGTAAAAGGTTTCTATATGATGAATTGTTCACCAAATTAGTGGTTCCAGAGTTATGGTGGAATTCTTGCGCAATTTCATATTGGCATGTTAAGTGCAGTAAACAGTGTGTAACTGGAAGTGAGGAATCAAGATTGTGGTTCGGTGTTAACAAGGATGTCATGATCTCGGATGAGCAAGAAAAAGTGGTTTGAAAGTTCAGAGTAAGCTGGTGTTATCTTCAGTGTCACCTGAGATCGATATTCAGCGAAAGAGGCTTTGTACCCTGATTATGGGTTCTTGATTTGTTTTACAGCGTTAGTGTGGCCAGTGGTGGATGTGCAGATTGCTAACTTGTGTGAAAGGTCATAGGAGCGTGACCACGGAAATATTGTATGAGTGTGACATGTCGTCACTTAATGGGTTGATGATTTGGACTGAGTATAAATAAGTGTAATATTTCTTATTTGAGAATTTATGCCTGGAAGGCGTCTGGTTCATTTGGTTGTGGATTCTGGGGTGTTTTTCCCGGCTATGATGGTTGTTCTTTCGTGTTATGAGAGGAATTAGGTTAATATGGACCCAGGTAAAGCTATTAGTCTATTTCGGTGCGAGCAAGGTAGACTCGATGTGTGTGGGTGGATTTAAATATGATTATGGGCTCCGTATGAGTCAGGCGTGTTCAATTCGGTATAGAGATTTTCATTGAAAGGTATTGAACATCAGATGTTGTTCCGTCTTCGTTCATCTCATGTAATATTATATCGTGCCGTGTGAGTGGTGAAATGGCTTGATTATTTCTTATGTGTTGAGATTCTGCGTAATGATGAGGTCATGTGAGCAGGATGTCTCTTGATTCAATATATATATATATATATATATATATATATATATATATCGCACCTCAGTTATGCTTAAGTTTTGGTAGCATATGGCTTTATTAGTCTCCCCAGGATGGTATTATGCACTTAGCGTGCTTGTGACCGATATTCATTAATTTGTAATAGTGAGCAATTCAGCTCCGTGTATATTTTCTTATGTGAATTTTATGATGGGATCGGGTGGCACGCCGCCACGGGTATTTTATGTGGATTGAGTTGCACGCCGCAACAGTGTGATGATGAGTAAGGTTCCTATATTTATTTTTCTTGTGTTTTACTTCCTATTCTCTGTGGAAAATTCCTGTAAGTTGCGTGAGTCGAGTAGTCCCTTCCTGAGTCATTTCTTATGTATCATGTTCGAGTTGTGGCCTATTGGCGCGTTGTGGAGTCATGTGAGACTGTTGGTCATGTTTGGGGTGATTTGTTGTCTAAGCATTTCATACTGGGTGAGACGAGATACGTCACGACCCAAAATCTACAAAGGTCGTGATGGCGCCGGACACCACTGTTAGGCAAGCCAATCATTAAATAGTCGAAATAAATTCATATTTTAACATTTATGAAAAATCATTTCCTTTCACCTTATTACATATTAACTAAATAAAATCTGTTAAGTAAAACAATGGTTTGAATATTCCATTTTAGCAAATATATCCCAACACATCCCAGAACCCGGTGTCACAAGTACATGAGCAATTTCTAAGAATTTATATAATCAGCACAAAGCTTGTCCGAAATAAAAATTGGACAAGGAATATAGAATGAAAATAAATACAGTATGAGGGAGACTATGTCAGCTGCGGATCGCCTCCGGATGGTGCAGCTCGCCTAAGTCTCCAAACCAGCCATGTCACTATGAAAGTACCTGTGCAATAAAAATGCACAGCAAGTGTAGCATGAGTACGAAAACAACGTGTACTCAGTAAGTCAACCGCCTAACCTCAGAGAGGTAGTGACGAGAGGTCAAATTAGACACTTACTAAGGTCCAACTACTCAATTTAATAACATATGATGAACACGGTAGGCATGTAAAGGTAGTAAAGCCACAAATATATAAGGCACTGAAATCCAAGTAAATACTGGAAGTAAATAAACAGTTACTACTTCCTCATTTTTTCCCCAAATGTCTTAAATAAACAATTACTTCTTTATTTTCCCCCAAATATCTTATCACTTCAAAATCCATGAAAAACATTTAACAATTTAGCATGCGCATACGGGATAAGGACAACCGGCTTGAGCCATCATAATAATCATCTTTGTGCACTGCCGAGGATCGAACGGCCCGTACCATAAGTGCACCTTTCAAATAAAATAATCATGCCTATGCACTGCCGAGGGTCGAACGGCCCGAACCATAAGTGCATCTTTCAATAAAATAATCATATCTATGCATTGACGAGGGTTGAACGGCCCAAACTATAAGTGCATCTTTCAATCCGCAATGGCGTACAGCCCGCTCCCATGAGAGTGGGGGAAATAACACTCCGCTCGTGGGATATAAATTGCGAAGCTGTCACATGAAATCATGCACAATCAACAATCCACCCCAAATACGTCGGGAAAACAAATACTCAAGTAAATGACATAATTCTCTTTTAAAAATAACAAAATAGTATTTAAATCCTTTCTCGAAATTCGTTGCCAAGTTTTATATTGTTTAATAATATAACCTTATTCGAAAATACAATTTCTCGCGAAGGAAATCAATTCTCTTTTTAGATGATTAAGATAATAAACTCTAGTCTTCCTTAGTCATTCAATAACAATTTCGATTGTATTAGCAGTCTAATATTACAGACAAGATCACAGGTACAACATGTAAGGTATGCTAGGTGGTCCTAGGCTACCCGGGCATGGCATAATATTAGCTACGCACGGACTCCCATCACCTCGTGCGTACGTAGCCCCCGCAGATAGTAACACGTACTTAATTAGTTCACCTAGGGGGACAATTTCCCCTCACAAAGTTATAAAGGAGACTTACCTCGCTCCGAAATTCCATAACCGGCCTCCAAGCTCTTCCGATGACTCAAATCGTTGCACAACGCTCTGAAACTATCCAAACAACGACAAACCAATGAAAATATACTCTAATATTTGCAAAAATTCAAAATCATATAATTTCCCAACCCCGCTCAGTGAATTGACCAAAATGCCCTCGGGCCCACGTTCTCGGAATCCAAAATTTCTCGAAGATATATTCTACCCATAGCTTTACTAGATCAAACATAAGATTTACACTAAACTCCATGCTCAAATTCGTGGCTAAAAATCTAAATTACCATTTCTAGGTTTTCTTCAATATTTCCACAATTTTCATGTATAATTCCATGCAATAACCTTGTATTTAACTTAGAAACATGAAGGAGTTACTTACCTTGTGATTCCTGGCGAAAACCCTCTCTTGAAGCTCCTCCAAAATCGTCCACACCAACTGAAAAATGAAGAAATGGCCAACAAATCTCGGTTTTAAAACATTCTGCCCAGGCCATTTTTCAATCGCAGGTGCGACCAAATCTCCTCACCTGCGGCTTTCCTCAGTTCAAGCCAACTTCGTACCTATGCCCCATAGCCCGCAACTGCGACTTCGCAGGTGCTGAAATATCATCGCACATGCGCTCCCAGCCGGACCATCACTTCTTCGCACCTGTGGTGCCATAGCCGCACCTGCGGTCAAAGCCTCGCAGGTGCGGTCACACCAGATGACAGCAAAATTCCAGCCTTATTCAAACTCTCACCTTGATCCGTTAACCACCCGAGATACACCCGGGATCCACCCGAGGCCCCTCGGGACCCCGTCCAATTATACCATCCTGATCCAAAACCTATTGCGGACTTTCTCTAGGCCTCAAATCACATCAAACAACATCAAAACCACGAATCGCACCCAAATCCCAACTTTATGAACTTAGAAATTTCCAACTTCTACCTCCGATGCCGAAACCTATCAAATCACATCCTATTGACCCCAAATTTTGTACACAATTCATATTTGACATTACGGACCTGCTCCAACTTTCAGAATCGCATTCTGACATGATATCAAAACTTTCACTTCCGGTCAGATTTCTCGAAAACCTTCAAATTTCTATCTTTAGCCAAATGACTTAAAAATGACCTACGGACATCCAAATTCACTTCTTATCGCACTCCCAACTCCAGAATCACCATATGGAGCTATTCCCAGGCTCGGAATCCTAAACGGAGATCAATCACACTGAAATTCCTTACAGCCCAAATTTATGAAATTCTTCTAAAATGCTATCTTCCATGATATACGCCGAAACGCTCCCGGTTTATCCAAAACCCGATCCGGACATACGTACAAGTCCGAAATCATCATACAAACCTGCAGGAACCTTCAAATCCTGATTCTGAGGTTGTTTACTCAAAATTCCAATCTTAGTTCGTTTCTCCAACTTAAGGCTTCTGAAATGAGAATTTTCTTTCTAAATCAACTCTAAACTTTGAGAAATTCAATTCTGACCACACCTACAAGTCATAATACCTGAAATGGAGCTGTTCACGAATTCAAACCACTGAACGACGCGCTAGAGCTCAAAATGACCGGTCGGGTCGTTACATTCTCCTCCACTTAAATAGACATTTGTCCTCGAACGTGCTAAGAACTGCTCTAGAGTTATCTGAAATCACTGTTTAACACCCCGAGCACCTGCCCGTGCTACCACAACCCAGTTGAGTATATTCACTTGATCAAATCTGAAGATTTCTTCTTTATCCATATACTAAGCTTAGAATCCAGTTCCAACACTTGAAATTTCTCTGACAGGCCTAGTTCCAATGTATAAACACCGTATCAACTACCACAGGATATACCAGAACATGACTGCATACCTTTGTTGAATTAGCACCATGCACCGCAACATTCATCATCTAACCACAATGACGTTCCCTGAACCTTAATAGCCCAAAATTCCACGATTCTGATGCTCCCAATGCACCTCATGATATATATATGTCATGATATAATGCTGGCGATACCACCACAACGGAGGAGATGTGTGGAAAGTCATAATCAACTGCCGAGTTAACAAATCATTGAATATCTCCACTTGACTAGAATCATCACCTCATTACAAACCAAATAATGGTATTTGTTCTTTAATATACACTTCAGATAACCTAATCTCACTAATCCCTGATCCGATAATCTCGTTTCACCCAGTATGAACTACTCAGACAACAATTCACCCCAAACATGACAAATAGCCTCACATGATACCACATCGCGCCAATAGGCCATGATTCGAACATGATAATAAGAAATGATTCAGGAAGGGACTATTCTACTCACGCAACTTATTATGAACCCTTCTCAGAAAATAGAAAGTAAAACATAAGAAAATAAATATAGGAACCTTACTCATCATCACACTGTTGTGGCGTGCAACCCGATCCAAATAACATAGTCGTGGCGGCGTGCCACCCGATCCCAATAACATACCCGTGGCGGCGTGCCACACGATCCCATCATAAAATTCACATAAGGAAATATACATGGAGCTGAATTGCTCACTATTACAAATTACTGAATATCGATCATAAGCACGCTAAGTGCATAATATCATCCTGGGGAGACTGATAAAGCCATATGCTTACAAAACTCAAGCACAACTGAGGTGCGATACATACATATACTCTAGATCTCAAGAGTTGTCTTGCTCACATAACATCATCACTACGCGGAGATCTCAACACATAAGAAATTATCAAGCCGTTTCACAACTCAGACGGAACAATCGTATCATCACATGAATTTGACGAAGACGGAACAACACCTGATATGCCAACACCCCTCCTTGAGGAGCGCTACACTGAAATGAACATATCTGCCTCACATGAAGCCCATAATCATATTTAAATCCATCCACAAGCATCGAGTCTACCCTGCTCGCACCAAACTAGGCCAATAGCCTTACCTGGGTCCATATTAACCCACTTCCTCCAATAATACGCGAGAACAACCATCGTAGCCGGGACAAACACCCCACAATCCACAACCAAATGAACTGAACGCCTTCCAGGTATAAATTCTCACATAAGCAATATTGCACTTCTTTATACTCAGTCCAAATCTTTAATCCATTAAGTGACTACATGTCACACTTGTACAATCTTCTCGTGGTTACGCTCCCACAACTTTCCACACCAGGTAACAAATCTGCACATCTGCATCACTACACTAATACTGCACAACACATCAAGAACCCATGACCAGGGTACAAAACCTCTTCCACCGAATATCGATCTCAGGTGACACTGAAGATAACACCAGCTTACTCTGAACTTTCAAATCACTTTTCCTTTCTCATCTGAGCTCATGACATCCTTATCAACACCGAATCGCAATCTCGATTCTCACTCCCAGTTACATACTTCCTACCGCACTTAACATGCAAATAGGAGGTAGCGCAAGAATTCCATTATAACTTCTGAACCACCAATAGGGTGAACACTTCATCATATAGAAACCTTTTACTTAACTCAATTCAAGAGTACCATCTCAACACACGAGTGAATTCCCAATCACCCCACATGCAAATCCTTAAGTAGTAGTCTATACCACCATAACCCTTCCGGGATCTGCCTACACCTGACAGGCCATAGCACTCAAATGCTCCCACATGAAATTCATTACGACAGCCGACAATCCCCGCACACACCAGCAGAACCACATGCATAACTTAATCGCATCGAAGGAACTGATCACTGCCGTAAAGGTGAAATTTCAACCATGGCTAATCAATCTATCTTCTTTTAATCATCTTCAATTGCCTCAAGAATAACAGCAACTTCCTTCAACTCACAGCAAACTCAACCCTCACTCATCTCGAGTGCCTTGATTCATGAGACTATGCTGCCTAAATCCTGCAACCCGTATCATACCCTCCTGAAAATCTTTCTACAACACGGAGTTTATTTCTCTCACTCCTCCAATACAACCCTACACGCTGAAACATATCATAGAACCCCAACCATTTTCCTTTTCTCAGGAATTATGCTGCATAAGCTCAATCCTTGATCATACTGCCGCCTGAAACCCTTAAACGACGAATTCTTAACTTTTGAATTCACTAGGACCGCTATTGAGAGTCACCCACTCTGACTGGCTCCGAATACAATAACTCCAAGGCTCTTCTAGCACATGGACACCCTTTTCAACGAGGCACGTGACTGAGTCACTATCCATACAACTTGCCTATGACTTAAGCATAAATTCTGAATCTTCCAAAGCCTAACCCCGGTCTGGCAGGGCCAACTTTTGCACACATTCATCAAATCCCATGCACAATCACCATTTTACTCCTTCCCTTAACTGTGAGAACTTGCCGTCACATCGACAATCTGCAACCCAATGAGAAGACAATCCTGCAACCCAACTGCAGATGGTGGGACTCCCCCACTTAGCGACTGCTCGACTTCTGCTTCTTACACCTAGCCTCCTAGAAATGGAACCACCGCCTAGCTTCAATTCAATATCATTCTCTGTAGCCCTTTAACCAGCAGATCACCACGACTTCCAACTCTCTGAAGATCACCTTTCTCTAGTTGCCTTCATTATGAACACTTATCCGGTACTGAACCACCGACCTCAGGGTCTCTGCCAACTGCATTCTTCAATACTTCTTCACAATACTCTAGCCCCATGCACCCAAAGAAACCATGGCACTAACGAACTTAACACATTCCATTCGATCAAGGACGACGATAACACATCACAGGTGAATACTCCACCTTACTTGAAAACACCAAGCATTACTACTTTATCAACCCCAACCGGACCATTCATAATCCAAATGCCTTTCCTCTGCCGGAACTAAAATACCGAAATCTTGAAATCACGCTCTGAGAAGACCTCCCTTCAAACCATTCATCAGGAATCAACATATGGGCAAGTTTTCTACCATCATATCGACATCGCGCGATAACCAATCGTAAACATCATCACAACCTGAGCATAACCTCAACGCTCTCAGAAACACAGTTACTAAGCTGAAACAACATATTATCCTTCCATAGGGCAACGACAATAGCCTCAATCAACTTCGCAAGGAGAAACATCCCGCACCACACCCATGGCACCATTTCAAGTCCTAAAATTCCTGATTCATAGCAAGCGTTTCGCGACGCGTAAGATTGAGTAGGAATAAACATAAGCATAAGCCTCAAAGGAATCAAATCGTACGATGAGGAATCAAGAAGGGAAGTACTCCTAACAGCCCTGTAGCCTCTCAAAGATAAGTACAGACGTCCCCGTACCGATCCGCAAGACTCTACTAGACTTGCTCATGACTCGTGAGACCTACGTGAACCTAGTGCTCTGATACCATGTTTTCACGACCCAAAATCTACAAAGGTCGTGATGGCGCCGGACACCACCGTCAGGCAAGCCAATCATTAAATAATCGAGATAAATTCATGTTTTAACATTTATGAAAAACCATTTCCTTTCACCTTATTACATATTAACTAAATAAAATTTGTTAAGTAAAATAATGGTTTGAATATTCCATTTTAGCAAATATATCCCAACACATCCCAGAACTCGGTGTAACAAGTACATGAGCAATTTCTAAGAATTTATACAATCAGCAAAAAGCTTGTCCGAAATAAAAATTGGACAAAGAATTTAAAATGAAAATAAATACAGTATGAGGGAGACTCTGTCAGCTGCGGATCGCCTCCGGATGGTGCAACTCGCCTAAGTCTCCAAACCAGCCATGTCACTATGAAAGTACATGTGCAATAAAAATGCACAGCAAGTGTAGCATGAGTACAAAAACAATGTGTACTCAGTAAGTCGCCCGCCTAGCCTCTGAGAGGTAGTGACGAGAGGTCGAATTAGACAGTTACTAAGGTCCAACAACTTAATTTAACAGCATATGATGAACGCGGTAGGCATGTAAAGGTAGTAAAGTAGCAAGTATATAAGGCACTGAAGCCCAATTAAATACTAGAAGTAAATAAACAGTTACTACTTCCTCATTTTTTCCCCCAAATGTCTTAAATAAACAATTACTTCTTTATTTTCCCCCAAATACCTTATCACTTCAAAATCCATAAAAAACATTTAATAATTTAGCATGCGCATACGGGATAAGGACAACCGGACTGAGCCATCATAACAATCATCTATGTGCACTGTCGAGGATCGAACGGCCCGTACCATAAGTGAACCTTTCAAATTAAATAATCATGTCTATGCACTGCCGAGGTTCGAACGGTCCAAACCATAAGTGCATCTTTCAATAAAATAATCATATCTATGAACTGACGAGGGTCGAACGGCCCGAACCATGAGTGCATCTTTCAATCTGTCATGGCGTACGGCCCGCTCCTATGAGAGTGAGGGAAATAACACTCCGCTCGAGGAATATAAATTGTGAAGCGGTCACATGCAGTCATGCACAATCAACAATCCACCCCGAATACGTCGGGAAAACAAATACTCAAGTAAATGAAAGATTTCTCTTTTAAAAACCACAAAATAGTATTTAAATCCTTTCTCGAAATTCGTTGCCAAGTTTTTATACTGTTTAATAATATAACCTTATCCGAAAATATAATTGCCCGCGAAGGAAATCAATTCTCTTTTTAGATGATTAAGAAAATAAACTCTAGTCTTCCTTAGTCATTCAATAAAAATTTTGATTATATTAGCAGTCTAATGTTACAGACAAGATCACAGGTACAACAGGTAAGGCATGCTAGTGGGTCCTAGGCTACCCAGACATGGCATAATAGTAGCTACGCACGGACTGCCGTCACCTTGTGCGTACGTATCCCCCGCAGATAGTAACACATACTTAATTAGTTCACCTAAGGGGACAATTTCCCCTCACAAAGTTAGAAAGGAGACTTACCTCGCTCCGAAATTCCAAAACCGGCCTCCAAGCCCTTCCGATGACTCAAATCATTGCACAACGCTCCGAAACTATCCAAATAACGACAAACCAATGAAAATGTACTCTAATATTTGCAAAAATTCCAAATTATATAATTTCCCAACCCCGCTCAGTGAATTGACCAAACTGCCCTCTGGCCCACGTGCCCGGAATCCGAAATGTCTCGAAGATATATTCTACCCATAGCTTTACTAGATCAAATATACGATTTACACTAAACTCCATGCTTAAAATTCGTGGCTAAAAAATCCAAATTACCATTTCTAGGTTTTCTTCAATATTTTCCAAATTTTTCCACAATCTTCATGTATAATTCCATGCAATAACCTTGTATTTAACTTAGAAACATGAAGGAGTTACTTACCTTGTGATTCCTGAAGAAAACCCTCTCTTGAAGCTCCTCCAAAATCGTCCGCACCAATTGAAAAATGAAGAAATGGCCAACAAATCTCGATTTTAAAACATTCTGGCCAGGCCATTTTTTGCACCTACGATCCAACACTCGCACCTACGATTCCGCAGGTGCGACCAAACCTCCGCACCTGCGGCTTTCCTCAGCTCAAGACAACTTCGCACATGTGCCCCAGAGCCCGCATTTGCGACTTCACAAGTGCGGAAATGTCATTGCACCTGTGCTCCCAGTCGGACCATCACTTCTTTGCATCTGCAGTTCCATAGCCGCACCTGCGGCCAAAGCCTCACAGGTGCGGTCACACCAGATGACAGCAAAATTCTAGACTTCTTCAAACTCTCAACTTGATCCGTTAATCACCTGGGATCCAAAACATAATGCGGACTTGCTAGAGGCCTCAAATAACATAAAACAACATCAAAACCATGAATCACACCCAAATCCCAGCTTTATGAACTTAGAAATTTCCAACTTCTACCTCTGATGCAGAAACCTATCAAATCATGTCGGATTGACCCCTAATTTTTCACACAAGTCATATTCATCATTACGGACCTGCTCCAACTTCCGAAATTACATTCCGACCTAGATATCAAAATTTCCACTTCCGGTCAGATTTCTCGAAAACCTTCAAATTTCTATCTTTAGCCAAATGACTTCAAAATGACCTACAGACATCTAAATTCACTTATGATCGTGCTCCTAACTCCAGAATCATCATACGGAGCTATTCCCAGGCTCGGAATCCTAAACGGACATCAATCACACTGAAAATGCCTTACAGCCTAAATTTATGAAATTCTTCTAAAATGCTATCTTCCATAATATACGCGGAGACGCTCCCGGGTTATCCAAAACCCGATCCGGACATACGCCTAAGTCCAAAATTATCATATGAACCTGCAGGAACCTTCAAATCCTGATTCTGAAGTCGTTTACTCAAAATTCCAATCTTAGTCCATTTCTCCAACTTAAGGCTTCTGAAATGAGAATTTTCTTTCCAAATCAACTCTAAACTTTGCGAAATTCAATTCCGACCACACATACAAGTCATAATATGTGAAATGGAGCTGCTCACGACTTCAAACCGTTGAACGACGTGCTAGAGCTCAAAATGACCGATCGGGTCGTTACAAGATTATTGGATCAGGGATCCAGTGCGATAAGATTATGTGAATTACACTAAAGGATATTTACCCTTATTGGTTTGTAATGAGGTGATGATTCTAGTCAAGAGGAGATATTCAATGATTTATTTACTCGGCAGTTGATTATGAATTTCTACACACTTCCTCCGTTGTGATGGTATCCTCAGCATTATAGCAGGATATACATATATATATATATATATTGTAAGGTGCATCAGATTCGTGGAATTTTGGCTATTAAAGTTCAGGGAGTGTCATTGTGGTCAAATGATGAATTATGCAGTGCATGGTGCTAATTTAGCAAAGGTATGCAGTCAGGTTCTGGTATATCGTGTGGTAGTTGATGCGGTGTTTATATATATTATGAATAGGCCCGGCCGAGAATTGCAGGTGTTGGAACTGGATTCTGAGCTTATTATATGGATAAAAGAAGAAATTTTCAGATTTGATCAAGCTAATGTATCCAACTGGGTTGTGGTAGCACATGCAGGTGCACGAGGTGTTAATCGGTGATTTCAGATAACTCCAGAGCAGTTCTTAGCACGTTCGAGGATGAACGTTTGTTTAAGTGGGGGAGAATGTAACGACCCGGCCGGTCGTTTTGAGCTCTAGCGTGTCGTTCAGCGGTTTGAAGTCGTGAGCAGCTCCATTTCAGGTATTATGACTGGTAGGTGTGAATTGAATTTCGCAAAGTTTATAGTTTATTTGGAAAGAAAATTCTCATTTAAGAAGCCTTAAGTTGGAGAAACGGACTAAGATTTGGATTTTGAGTAAACGACCTTAGAATCAGGATTTGAAGGTTTCTGCAGGTTCGTATGATGATTTCAAAATTGGGTGTATATCCGGATCGGGCTTTGGATAACCCGGGAGCGTTTCGGCGCATATTATGGAAGATAGAAATTTAGAAGAATTTCCTAAGTTTGGCTAGAAGTGCATTTCAGTGATGTTGATGTCCGTTGGGGATTCCGAGCCTATGAATAGCTCCATATGGTGAATCTAGAGTTGGGAGCGCAATCGGAAGTGATTTCGGATGTCCGTATGTTATTTTGAAGTCATTTGGCTAAAGATAGAAATTTGAAGGTTTTTGAGAAATCCGACCAGAAGTGGAAATTTTGATATCAGGGTCGGAATGCAATTCCGAAAGTTAGAGCAGGTATGTAATGTCGAATATGACTTGTATGCAAAATTTGGGGTCAATCGGACGTGATTTAATAGGTTTTGGCGTCGGATATGGTAGTTGGAGATTTTAAGTTCATAAAGTTTGAATTTTAGTGTGATTCGTGATTTTGGCGTTGTTTGATGTGATTTGAGGCCTTGAGAAAGTCCGTGGGATGTTATGGGACTGAGTCGTGTGATTGGACGGGGTTCCGGGGGCCTCGGGTGTGTTTCGGGGTGAATTCAGACTATTTTTCTCTGTTTTGTTGCTGCTGTTACTGGTGTATCTGGTGTGCTTCATGATCGCGGTCCTTTGTGTGCGATCGCGAAGAGGAAAATCTTGGGGCGGCTTGTTTGTATTTCGCGAACGCAGGAAAGGGAGTGCGAACGTGGTGGCTTGGGTTGTGATCTCTACGTGAATGCGGGGTCTGGTGTGCGAACGCGTAGAGGAAAGGGGAGTTGGGGGCCTCGGGGCCATTTTCCCTATGCGAACAAAAAGGAGGCCATGCGAACGTGGAGGGTCAGGGCAGTTTCCCTTCGCGAACGCGTTCAGGGCATCGCGAATGCGAAGAGGAAATTGGGGTCTGGGCAGATTAATTTAAATGCGAATTGTTGGCCATTTCCTTCATTTGTTTCATTGATGTGGGCGATTTTGAGGAGCTTCAAGAGGAGTTTTCCATCAAGCATCACTAGGTAAGTAATTTCTTCATGTTTTTAAGATTAATACAAGGTTTATGCATGGATTGAACATGAAAAATTATGGAAAATTGGGAATTTTGAAGAAAACCTAGAAAATCGGTAATTTGGATTTTTAGCCACGAATTTGAGCATGGAATTTAGAGTAAATTGTATATTTGATTTAGTAATACTATGGGTAGGGTATATCTTCGAGAAATTTTGGAATCCGGGCACGTGGGCCCGAGGGCATTTTGGTCAATTAACTGAGCGGAGTTGGGAAATTATATAATTTTAATTGTTGCAAATATTAGAGTATATTTTCATTGGCTTGCCGTTATTTGGATAGTTTCGGGGCGTTGTGCGTCCATTGGAGTCGTCGGAAGGGCTTGGAAGCCGGTTATGAAATTTCAGAGCGAGGTAAGTCTCCTTTCTAACTTTGTGAGGGGGAATTGTGCACATAGGTGAACTAAATGAATACATGCTATTATTTGCGGGGTTACGTACGCACCAGGTGATGGGAGTCTGTGCGTAGCTACTATTATGCCATGTACGGGTAGTCTAGGACTCACTAGCATGCTTTACTTGTTGTACTTGTGACCTTGTCAATAAAATATCATGTGATTCTTTCAATTGGTATCTAAATCTCTGAGAAGGATAGAGTTTACTTTTCTTAATCACCTAGAAGGAGAATTGATTCTTCCTTGGATAATTGTGTTTCGGATAAATCTATAGAGTTTGGAACCCTGTCGAAATTGGCAAGTAAATCTCCAGAAAGGTTTTAAATACTACTCTCATTTTTATTAAAAGGATATTTTTATCACTTCATTGAACAACTAATTTTCCTGATAAAAAATGTGGTTTATTGGTGTGAATATGTGTAACTTTGGGTGCCTGAGTCGCATGTATTATTCGCGAGTAGGATGACCCTGTATTTATGTATATTTATACGGGGACCCGAGTTGCAGGTATGATTCGCGAGCGGGGTAGCCCTAGTATTATGTTAACCGCGTCGCATGTTCGATTCGCAAGCGGGGCAGATAGATGCATCTATGTTTCGGGCCGTTCGACCCTCGGCAGTGCACATTTTATTATTGTTGGTCTGCGTCGTTCAACCCTCGGCATTTTTCTTGTGTTGATAATTGCTGCGTATTTCCTGTAATTATTACTGTTTATTGGCCTAAGAAGTTGTGAATTTCCAACTGAAATGACGAAGATTTAATGTGTTAAATGTGAAAGAAGTTGATATCTCTTATCCCTAATTATTACTAAATTTTCCTATGATACTCATGCTTAGCATCTCACTATTATATAAAACTGACTTATACCAAGTGTCAAATTCAACCTCTCGTCACTACCTCTCTGAGGTTAGGCGGGATACTTACTGAGTACACGTTGTTTTGGGTACTCATGCTACACTTGCTGTGCATTTTGTTGCACAGGTACCTTCATAGCAATATGGCTGACTTGGAGACTTAGACGAGCTACATCACCCGGAGACGACCCGCAGTCGGCAGAGTCTTCCTCTATGTATTGTATTTTCATTTTTATTCCTTGTCCAATTTGTATTTTGGACATGCTTTGTAGTATTTGTAAAAATTCTTAGAAATTGCTCGTGTACTTGTGTCACCGGGTTCTGGGATGTGTTTGGGATTTAATTTAATAAATCGAACGGTTTACCTGTTGCAATTATTTAATGACTTTTTATTCGCCCATTGGGTTGTAAGTGAAAGGTAACGATTTCGGAAATGTTAAAACAAGAATTTATTTTGGCTATTAAATGATTGGCTTTCCTGACAGTGGTGTCCGACGCCATCACGACCTTATGAATTTTGGGTCGTGACATTGATATTCACTTGACTTAAATTAACAGTTTACTCTCCATCTGGGTATGGCCTATTTAAACTCATGGAGTGAATAGTCTGACATTACATATGTATATTTCAAGAATAGCTCTTTTCCCATCAAAATATGTTGTTCAAGGTGCATGGACTATATGTAAGTAGTGTGTTTTGAATTTTAATATTCAATAATACATGGTTGATTTCGATCTATTTATTTAATTGTCCCTCTTATTAACAATGAGTGTTTTTAATCCCCTTACTGCTATTCTTACTCAAAACAAACTTGAGGGTCTGAATTATGTTGATTGGAAATGAAACTTGGATATTGTCCTAATTGCGGAAGAGTACAAATTTGTGATCGATGAGGTGTGTCCAGAAAAACCTGGAGATAATGCTACGGTTGATGAACAAAAGCTTAACAAAAATGGGTTAAGGCTGGTGAGATGGCATGGTGTTACGTTCTGGCATCTATGTCAAATGTTCTACAACATCAGCATCAGTTTATGGAGTCTGCTTATGACATTCTAGAAAATCTCAAAGAAATGTTTGGAGATTAGAATCGTGTGGCTAAGCAGACTGCCATGAAAGCTCTTCTGAATACCAAAATGGTTGAAGGTTCATCTGTTAGGGACCATGTTCTAAAGACGAGGAGTCTTCTAAATGAACTAGAGGTCCTTGGAGCTAACATTGATAAGGATACGCAAGTTGAAATGGTCCTGCAGACTCTGCATGGCAGTTTTCAGCAGTTTAGCCTGAATTATAACATGACAATAATGGATTTGTCACTTGTGAAATTGATAAATGAGCTGCAGTCGGCAGAGACTATTATCAAGCAACAAGGTCCTCCTGTGGCATTGAAATTTGAGGTAGGTTCTTCTCCTAAGACGAGAGGCGGGAAGAAGAAGAAAAAGGCTCAAAAGCGCTCTGTTGGTGGCGCAACTACTGGTGTGAAAAAGGCTAAGGGCAAGTTTTATCACTAAAAGAAACATGGGCATCATAAGAAGCAATGTCCGGCTTATCTGGCCCAAGCTGAATAATAAACCAGGTGGTTTACATCTACTTGTCGTTGAAATTCTTTTAGCGGATGTTTCTACCATGTCATGGTGTGCATATTCGGGAGCCACTAATCATGTCTGCACTTATTTGCAGGGGTTTCCGCTAACGCAGCGGCTAAGTAGAAGAGAAATCAATGTTTTATCAAGTAGATGGTTCGGCAGACCTAGCTTTAACATTAGGAAATATTAGTATTTTGTTTGGTAGTGATAGAATATTAGCTTTAAAGGACACATTATATGTACCTTTTGTTAGAAGGAATTTAATTTTGATTTCTAGCGCTATGAGAGATGGTTATGACATTAATTTTCATGAAATTTATAAATGTATTATTAGTTGTAATACATGTTGTCTCTCTTCTGCTACATTGATGAATGGTCTTTTTATTGTTGACTCTATTCCTAAACCATTACAACCTAAAGAACTGAATTATATTGATTTACCAAATAAGAGAAAATGTTCTTCTGAATTGACTAAAACATATTTATGCCACTTGCGCTTGGGTCATATAAATCTAAACATAATTTCAAGGTTGGTCAAGGATGGAACTTTAAGTTCATTAAAAATGGAGGCACTGTCAACTTGTGAATCTTAGTTCCTTCAAAGTCAGTACCTTTGACCCCTAAAGAATTATGGACTAGGCGAAAGCCTAGTCTGCGGCATATTCGAGTTTGGGATTGTCCTGGACATGTGGTAAAAGGGAAAACAGATAAATTGGAGGCGAGAACAGACGTGTTTGTGGGTTACCCAAAAGGGACAAAAGGAGGTTTATTTTATTGTCCTAAATAAAAGAAGGTAATTATTAGCACAAATCCCAAGTTTCTTGAAGAGGACTATTTGATGAACCATGTTCCTAGAAGTAAACTTGTTTTGTAGGAACTTAGCAAAGGAATGGTAACTTAGTCATCTGAAAAGCAAAAATGACCAGATGCAAACTTCGGAAGTCGATTTTGACATACCATTGCATTTTAGTAGTGGGAGAAATGTCAATAGACTTCATGTCCCGCAAGAACAAGTTCCTGAAGTCATACTACCACAAAGTAGTGGGAGTTATGTTGAGCAGACTCCACAACAGGAAGAAGTAGTTGCAACTGATGTAGTGTGTAGTCATAGTGGGAGAGTAATAAGACAGCCAGTTTGTTATGCGCTCTAAGGAGAATCATATGATAAGATCCCCGAGGATCCAACTTCTGAACTTGTCAATTACGACCAAGCACTACATGATAAAGATACTAATAACTGGGTTGCTGCCATGAAATCAGAGATGGGGTGTATGTACTCTAATCAAGTCTGGGATTTTGTAGAACCACCGAATGGGGTTAAACCCATTATATGCAAGTGGATCTATAAGAAAAAGAGAGGTGTATACGGTAAAGTGCAAACTTTTAAAGCAAGGCTTGTAGCGAAATGGTTTACTCAGAAAGAAGGGATCAATTATGAGGAAACCTTCTCGCCGGTATCCATTCTTATGTCTATTAGGATTCTCTTATCTATTGCTTTTAGGCTTATCTTATCCATTGCTTTTAGGATTCTCTTATACATTGTTGCTCATTATGATTATGAGATTTGGCAAATGGATGTCAAGACAGCTTTCCTTAATGGAAGTCTTGATGAGTGCATGTATATGATGAAACCAGACGGTTTCATGGAAAGTGGAAAGGAACACATGTTGTGTAAGCTTAAAAGGTCCATTTATGGGCTGAAACAGTCATCTAGGGCATGGAATACTTGTTTTGACAAGGCGATTAAAACTTTTGGTTTTGATTAGTGTCTTAACAAGTCTTGTGTATACAAGAAGAAGGATAGGGACAAAGTGGTATTTTTAATTTTATATGTAGATGACATATTGTCCATAGGAAATAATGTGGGCGTGTTGGGTAACGCACTTCGATATGAAATATTTTAGAGAAGCGGCTCATCCCTTTGGATCAATCTCTTGAGAGATCGCAAGAAAAAGATATAAGTCCCGGGCTGTTTATATTGATACAATACTCTCCAGGTTTAGCATGCATGATTCCAAGAAAGGACTTCTCCCTTTCAGGCATGGCATTTCTCTATCTAAAGATCAGACCCCTAAAGTTGATGAAGAGATAGAAAAGATGAAGGCATTCCCTTATGCATCTGCTGTGGGTAGTCTGATGTAAGCTATGTTATGTACTAGACCTGATATCTATTTTGTCATTGGCGTTGTTAGAATATTTCCATCTAATCATGGGAGAGAGCATTGGACAACGGTTAAGCATATAATCAAGTACCTGAAAAGGACTAGGGATTACATGCTAGTCTACCATTCGAATGACCTTGTGCCGATTATTTACACTGATTCGGATTTCCAATCAAAAAGAGATCCTAGAAAGTCTACCTCAGGAAATGTGTTTACTCTGGGAGGTGGAGCCATAAGTTGGAGGAGCATCAAGTAAACTTGTGTTACTGATTCCACCATGGAAGTCGAATATGTGGCAGCCCCTGAGGCAGCCAAAGAGGCGGTTTGGCTCGGGAACATACTAAGAGAGTTGGGTGTGGTTCCCTAGATTCAAGAAACAATAACACTTTATTGTGATAATAGTGGTGCAGTTGCAAATTCGAAGGAGCCACGAAGCCATAAAAGAGCAACGGACGTTTAGCGTAAATATTATTTAATTCGTGAGATAGTGCAAAAAGGGAATGTAGTGGTTGTTGATACCCAATTTTTCCCTAAAATATTTTTTAATGTATATATATCCTTTAAAACTATGTATTAGCATCAATTGGTATTTTTTCCATAATTTCGATATTTTAAATTAGTTTGCCCAGTATTTTATTTTATATAAATAATTACAAAATCGCATCACAAATGGTTTTAAAATATTTCTTGATTTAATATTACTATTTATGGTCCTATTAAGTCAAAATTATTTCATAAATAGCTAAATTGGCACTTTTGGTTATAATTGCAATAACTTTACAATTATAGCCCATGCATATATTTTTTGCGTTATTTTACCAGAAATTAGTCCATTGTATTTTAAAATACTAAATAATTATTTTTGAAACATTTCTATGCATGAAAATCATCCTCATAATTAGTTAATTATTTTTACAAGTTAATTTTATTTAATTGTTTTGGTTATTTAATAAACAACCCTTTTATTTCAATTCTAGCCTAAATAACCAGCCCAATACCCCTTATAAATCAGTCAAAACCCTTTGAGCCCAAGACCCCAACCTGTCCGACCCAATAAACTCAGTCAATCTTGGCCGTTGATCATTTTTTATCAACGGTCAGGATATTTCCTACCATAATTAAACTAACCAACCCCCCCCCTCCCTACCGCAATCACTTACTCCCTTCCCCGCGCTGTCACCCTTCCCCTTTCTCTCTCAAACGCTCTCTAGAGAAACCCTAATTTCCCCGCCGTCACCGACTTACGCTGTTATTCCATGGTGTTTCTTCATCACCTCAGGCCTCTACCGGCCTCCTATTTGTTATGGTTTATCCGTCTCCTAGATCCTTAAGGAGATTTCAAGGGGCCTAGGCAGGTCTGGTTTGCACCTTTTGATTTCTTACCTATTTCAAGCTATTTGCTCGGCCTTGAGTAAGAATCTTTCCTATTTTTTTACGAATCCATGGTTTTTCTAAGCCTATGTTCTCATCTCTGTTGTACTTTCTAAAAACCCTAATTTTTGTCTTCGATCTTCTCAGATCTGAGACGAATCGAACATATTTCACATGTTTCCCTTGAAAGTTTTTCTGGTTTTCAACTGATTTCCCGTTTTTTCCTAAACTAGGGTTTACTATAAGTTATCTTCTCAAAGGGTTTCTGATTTTTAATGCTTAATCATTTTTTCTTATGTGTTCTCGACTGATTTAGGCTCAGGCTGCCTAAGCCCTAGTCGATTCATGCTAAAACCCTAAGTGTCTGATGTTTTGCTTCGATTCTGAGTATTTCAATGCTAATAGTCGTATTGGTTCATTCTGTATTTTGATTTACAGGCTTTTCCTTAGTCAAATTCCTTTCTTTGTGATTTTTATCCTAATTAATCTCTATCAGGGTTTTTGAATTTTTTTTTCATCTAATTTCTCTGTGTTCCTAAAGTTTTACTCAGCCTATTTTGTTTATGGAAATTGATATATTCTTTCCAGAATTGTTGAGTGCTCTGTCAAAAATTCATGTGCATGATTCTTGATTATTTCATTGTTTATGACTTTAATTAGGCTTCTTGCCTTATTTAATTGCATGTAGTATCTACTGATTCCTTGCACGATTATTTCCTTAATTATACTCCTAATTATTCACTCTTTGCTTAAGTCTGATTTGAATTTCTTTAAATATTTTATGTCCTTACCGTTGGTTAATTGCTCTTAATTAAGGGAAGACTATGTTGATTGTTCGTGTAATTGATTCTGTGATCTTCTGAAGTTGATACTGTTACCTTATTTTCCCTACTCTTGAACTACTATATGACCCCCCCCCCCCC